>JAFKAC010000119.1:0-166059 GCA_025766275.1 Lactarius indigo | reverse complement strand
ACCGTTTTCACTCTCGGAGCGTTCTCATCTGCGTCTAGTCCCCTCGCAATAGTGTCGATCGTCTGAAATATTTTATTTTGAGCATGTGCGTCCAGGGCAGACGTCTACGCATCGATCGTTATTAACGGCCAACATTTGAAGGAGAATGAACGGGTAGGACGCACGGGTTCATCAAAGAGAAGGAAGTGCACCTCTGGTTGATGAGCCCGCATGAATGCACGGGCGAGGGCGATGCGTTGCCACTGGGTGGTAGTGTCGCACGGTCATGTAAGGACGAAATGCGGTTATATAATAACATTAAGGCAGTGAACGCACCTCTCCCCCAGATAGACCGTGCGACGTCCATGGAGCACGGGCGCCGGATGCGCCCATTCCGGCTGATGAGTATGACATGGAATCAAGGCCAAGTGCGTCCAGACGCGTGTTGATGCCATGCGGTAACGAGCGCACAATATGATCACCTTCAGCAAGGTGAACAGCCCTACGTAGTGCAGTGGGGTGGTCTAGATCGGCTATGTAGCCCACACCAACGTTCTCGGCAACTGTACCGTTGTACTTGCAGAAGCTTTGGAATACGGCGGTGGTTGCCTTGTGCAACTCCGCAGGATCATAGCGACGGACATCAACGTCGTTAATAAGCAATTCTCCGGAATTAAAGTCCACGATGCGAGAGAGAACCTTTCCTAGCGTTGACTTGCCTGTATCTCAGTGTCAATAAGTATGTCGGGGCCTTGCACAGGGTAAAGGGGGAGGGGAAGGGGGGGACGATGACGACGACGGAACGGGTACTCACCGGAGCCGTTGTACCCGACGACAGCGAGGGTTTCCCCTGCTTCAAGGGTAAAGCTCACGTTACGCAGGGCAGGCTCAGAGCAGCCAGGGTACGTGTAAGAAAGGTTCCTGGATATCGCAACCAGTTATTCTTCTCTGACATTTGAGACATGGGAAAAGTGCCTACCGAGCTTCAATTTTCATTCCCCCTGAGGTGGAGACATATTTGACCTGCGAGCCCTTCTTCGGCTGGAGGAACGGTTCGATTTCCATAGAAGCGCAGAAAGCGCCCATGAGAAATACCCCCTGTACGGCCATTTGAAGTGTAATAAATAGGGTGCTGATAGTGTACACGATAGACTGAACAGAGCTGCGATATAGGGCGAGAGAGCCGAGGGAAGTGGATGTTTGGAGCATTAATACAAACGGTAGCTTTTTTTTTTTTGGATGTTAAGGGACCGTAAATATCAGGAAAATATAGCGGCTTACATTTTGAAGTGCGGCGATAACCTCGGCAACATTGAAATGAGAGAAAAGGCTGGAAGGCGAGTGTGATGACTGCTGAGATGAATGAAGGCCAAGCACTGCCTGCCGAGCATTTGCCCAGGTTTGGAGGATCCACGGGCCGAGACCGAAAAGCATGACTTCTGGGCGGTGGGTATCACTTAGAGACAGCTGTCTCATCTGCTCCTGCTTTTCGGTGAGGCGAATTTCATCCTCGCTATAGACAGGCGAGTCGAAACGATACGTTCGGGGAAGTAAGGAGCTCTGCACAAGAGGATATGCGGCAGATAAGAAGGAGATGGCAAAAGCCAAGATTGACAGTGGGCCATAAGAAATCGTCGAAAGGACAAAGATATGGGAAGCCAGTTCTGAAAGAAGCGAGAAGATACGGATGAGGTCAAAGGGGGAGAGCAGACCAAAGCCACCAGCGCCTTGGAATGATGACACAAATAAATCCGACTCTGCGAGAAGATCCCGGACAGTGGGATCCGAGAGAGTGGGGATATCAAGTCGGACGCGCTGCTCCATCTGTTTGTATTCTACCAGATAACGCGCAGAGTTTTGTACAAAGAGTTCATTATTAGTGCTAACACAGTTAAAAAAATCTCAACGCGTTTTCAAGCCGAATGTGAATGAAACATACGCGAACGTGTCCAATGACTTTTCGGCAGCAAGGCGTACAAACTCGGCTGCCACGAGACGGATCAAATGGGACCAAGTATAGTGACCCGATGAAATTAAACTCTGGACCTGGACGAAATTAAGACTAGAAGAACGATAGGGTGGGAGGAATAGACTTGCCTCATTGATGATGAGTGCATGCGTATATCCCTTGAAGACAGGGAACGTGCCTCGGATAAAACTGAAGGCCACCATGAAGAAAGTACGAACGGGATGGCGACTCCAGAAGATATGGAGTATCTGGGGGACACAGAGCTCCGCAATCTTCTGTGCGAGGCAGAGGTTGGCGCGAGTCAAAGGACGCTGAGCACCGGCAGTGGAGTAACCGCCATTGCACTGCGAGGGGACGCGTGAAGCGAGCCAAGCGCGGTAGACCTCGCCCTTCTGACGCTCCGGAGAGGGCTGGGGAGGTTGGGGATGGGATTCCTGTTCGGGATCGTGATCAAGATCCGAGTCAGAGTCTGGTAGAGAGGAGTTGGACCGGAGAGCGTCACAGAGCAAGAGGTGGAGCGGATGATTCAGTGATTGGGGCATGGAAGAAAGAAAAGAGATGACGAAAAAAAGAGGAGGGAAAGCGGGATAATAAACATTTGAGATGATTGGCTGTGTCGGCCATGTTCAGGGGAGCGGGCGAGCGGGCGAGGAAGGGGAAGGCGAGCGGAGAGGGGTGAATGTATGCTCTCTCGGTATGAAACTTCCTCAATGGTAATTTCCGGAGCCGCTCGATTTTGGTAAATCCGGGAGACAGGAAGAGAGCGATCAGAGAAGTTTAAAGAAAAGGTAGTTCGGTCACCACATTTTGGCTACTTTCAAATCTCCGGTTTTGGGATACACTGCATTGAACATATTCTCGTAGCTCATTCTCCCACTCTTTTGTGTTTATTTCTCATATTATGAACTCCGGAGATTTGCTCGTAGATCGGCTTCGCCGCCTAGACACTGACACTTTCAGTGACAATGACGACGTTCCTGTCCGACTCCCGGATGACCCTGGGCACCCCGCTTCCCTACACTCTGAGGGGACACCTGGCGACGGGTATGGCTTCCGTCCTCCATCCGGTTTGTCCTCCCCTTCTGCACCCCCAGATCGAAAAAGTCCTCTTCCTGACGTGAACGGTCTCGGCTGGCCCGGTGTGTTCTCTTTCTTTCTTACCCTCCCTCTTCACTTCACATATTTCACTCCCCCATAACATAAGCAAAGTCCACCCTCTCTCGCCTCAATGCGTCACCCTCAGAGAAGGCCGCCCGTCAGACCAAACTCACGGCGGCGGTGCGCACCGTGCTCGAGTGCATTGGCGAAGATCCTGATCGAGAAGGCCTCCTTCGCACACCCGAACGATATGCCCAGGCCTTGATGTGGATGACCAAGGGCTATGAAGAACGCCTGGCAGGTTCGTCACCCCCTCACCCCTCCCCCAATTTTTTTTTTCTTTCTTTTTCTTCCTTCTTCTCGCATCCTTGCACCCCCAAAGACTGAAAAGCGGAATCTTCCCGCATAGACGTGATCAATGGTGCTGTCTTTGCGGAGGACCATGACGAGATGGTTCTGGTTCGCGAGATCGACATTTCCAGCTTGTGCGAACATCATTTGGTCCCTTTCACGGGCAAGGTTCGTCCCCAGACTGTTTCCCCTTCATCGCGCGCGCTATCTTTTTTCCCCTCCCGATCCCGACCACTTGGCCGCTTACAGCATTACATCCACATTGTTCGCAGATTGCCATAGCGTACATCCCAAACAAGCTCGTTTTGGGCATCTCAAAACTCGCACGCATTGCTGAGACCTTCAGCCGACGTCTTCAGGTCCAGGAGCGCCTTACGAAGCAGATTGCCCTCTGCGTACAGGAGGCTATCAAACCTCGTGGGGTCGCAGTCGTCATGGAGGCCACGTACGTCCCATCTTGACGCCACACTTCGCCGCCGATATCTCGCTCATGTGTTCCACGTCACACGTTCCCTCTCCTCTCGCCCCGCCTTTTTGCCCCCTTCCTGCCGGTTCCTGTATTAAGCCATTTATGCATGACGATGCGCGGCGTACAGAAGCCGGGCTCCATCACAACAACTTCGTGCATGCTCGGTTGCTTCCGCACGCAGCAAAAGACCCGCGAAGAATTCCTCACACTCATGAAACGGTAGCTGTCAATTGTATTAGCCAGCTGCGATTCAACTCGCATCACATTCTCTTTATCTCACTTCGAGGAGCATAGTCCCCCGCGGAGATTGATTACTCTTTATGGTGGCATCGTCTAGTTTATGTTGATATTAGACGCTAACAGAAAATGTATAATTCAGTAGTGGTGAGGGAGGGCGAGGGAAAGGGGATGGGGGACAGCATGTATTTTAAATACACGAAATGAAGATTGGTGTGATAGCCCCCTTCATTCATGGGTCTGAGGTACAATACAGCAGGCGCGAATTAACCATAGTCCTTCCGTCCGGACCGCGGCTTGTCATTGGCGCCAGGGTCGATAGGCAATAATTTTTTTGCGAGACCATGCGTTTGGGGTGTAACATACCGGTTGCGGATAATGCGCGGTCGTTTGGGCACTTGCGAATCTGAGCCTAGGTCTGCACTCGCATCTTCCATAGCGTTTTTCTCCCGATCTGGAAGAACCATTACATAACGCACCACGCACCAAGTCAGCGTGTGTATGAATAATCAAAAGATGGGGGGGGCTCAACACTCACCAGAAAGGGACCGTTTCCGCGTGCCGTCCCAGTCATCTTCGGGTGGCCAGGTGCGCTGCTCCCCTACCCCCGTTCCATCCGAGCGGAACGAATTTGAGGCGGTCGGAGGCGAGCGATAAGGCCCACCGATTCGCGAGAGGAAGCTCCCACCGCTGCCACTCCCGGAGGCCGAGTTGGCTGCGGTTGTTTCGGCAAGTAGCGGCGGCAGTGGTGGTGGCGGTGCGTTCATGGCCGAGGGAACGTTAACATTAGCACTGGCGTGGGAGGAGCCGATCGGACCACCGGACGGCATATCCCGAGGGTGCACAGCCAGGGGGGGCTCGCGTTCCCGCTCGCGGTCGCGATGGTGGTGTTGCTGCTGTGCGCTCTCGCGAGGCACCCACTCTCTTTCCCTCTCCCTCTCACGTTGTTCCCTCTCTCTGTCCCTCTCCCGATCGCGCTCCCGATCACGATCTCGTACACCGGCATCCGGCTTCCCGTTCCGCACTGGTTCGCTAATCGCCATAGCCCGTGGCGCGGATGGCGTCGTGGGTGGCAGTGGGGAGGCCGTCGTCGTCGGGCCGTCGAGTACGCGCTTCTCCGAGTGCTTGGGTTGATCAGGGCCCTTTGTTAGCTGACACTCTAAAAAGTTAAGGGGGAGTGTCTGAGATGGGGCCGCACCTTTTCCGGGAGTGCCTGACGTCCGTCACCGTCCTCCTCGCGATCTCGTCGTCGCCGATCCGACTCACGCGTACGTTCATGTTCTTTCTCCTTATCGGAAGTCCGCCGGCTGCGGTCTTCACGATTCTTTTCGCGAGAGCTTCGCTTCAAGGTGCGGTCGGACTGTAAACCGTGAACGGGAGGATGATGATTAAACACGATAAGCTCACTGGAGGGTGGAGACGTACGTCATCGTCACCGGGCCTTCTTCGCTTTCCGAGTGTCTCATCAGTAGGGGCCGCAGAGCGATGTCCCGGACGAGACTGGCTGCGGTCTTCCGCGGGGAGAACCGTCCGACCGCTGACCTCGCGGTCCTTCCTGCTCTCCCGATCGCGGTCCTTTTCGTCTCGTCGGTGTCGATCGCCGCGGTCACGGTCACGGTCACGGTCACGTTCCCTGTCGCGTTCCCGATCGCGTTCTCGTCTCTCTCTGTCGCGCTCCGGGTCTCGTTCGCGCTCTCCGCGGTGCTCTCGGTCGCGTTCTCGATCCCCGTGGCGATCCCTGCCGCGCTCGCGTTCTCGTTCGGAGCGGTCACGGCGGTGTTCGCGTCGCTCTGAGGTGTACCCATCCTGGCGACTGCTTTCGCGCTCGAGACGCCGATCGTCGGCTCGGTCCACCTCTCCACGGTCCACGAGTCTTTCGCCGCTCGTTCGACTCTCCGTGCTTGCGTTTCGGGTGCCAGGTCGCGTTGGTGGCGACTGCGACCTTCTGCGTGGTGCGCCAGGAGAGTTCATCCGCGATTCGCCTCGAGACTCGACAGCGACGGCTCTTGCGTCTGCCTGTTCCTCGCTCCTGCGTATGGACTGCCTTGCGGTTTCACGAAGCTCTTGCGCAGACGCAGTCTGGCTGGGGGCGATCGGCGGTGGCATCGGCGCGGCGTCAGATCGCGACGTGCGTTCTTCTACGATTCGGTGACCACGTGGCGAATGTGGGGGCTGCTTCATTGGAGGGAGGTTCGCAGAGGTAGGGGTCGGAAGGGGCGTGGGGCTTTCTCTGCTTTGGAGCAAGGCGGTTTTATGCAAGGAGTTGATGGGTGCATCTGCGCGATGACCGGGAGCCGATGAAGGACGGCTACCCTCGGCGACCTCTTCTTGCCTGACTGCAGGTGTGTCAACGTCCATGGGTTGCGATTTTGAGTCTACGTCATTCCCGTTGACAGTCAATCGTCCCGGTGTATCTCCTCTTGGCTCCGTGCGTACCCGCCTTACTACTTCTGGGCGAGGGATGCTGCTAAGATAATTAGAAGAGGGTATTCACGCGTATCTAGACCAATCAACAAACCTGTCAATGACGGATTTTGCAGAAGACGGCGTGCTCGGCTTCTCTGTACCATTCAATGGCTGCGCATGGGTTCGAGAGGCGGACGGTGTCGACCTATTATCACCCGAGGGCGGCACAGGCTCAGTAGCTTTCTTCTTGTCGTTCACAGGTGGCGCAGAGACAGGTGTGGAAGGACGAGGAGAAGGTGCAGCGGCCTTCTGTGGGGTTAAGTTAGCACACATAATCCTTCCTTCCGAATCGCCATTCCCTACCTTAGCCAGCGTATTTGCGGGAGCCCAGAGATGTTCCCGCTTTTTGAGACTGGCATGATAACTGGTCGATTCGCGGTCAGATGAGGTACACAGACTAAGAACTGTGGAGTGACGTACGCCCTAGCTAAGATCTTCAGGTCGCCACGCTCCTCCTTCTCTATGAACGTTTCGATGACTTGAATCAAGGATGGGCCGGTCAGGTCGAGGACAGCTGACAGTGGGAAGACCGGCAGGATCTCCTTGAGGACGATGATGGCATTGTAAACGTGCATAAACTCGTTCGTCTTGATGCAATCAGCGAGCGACTTTCGAAGGAAGCGAAATCAGTCAAACCCATTGCCGGGTTTGCGGCGAAACGAGTAAACACACCCTAAATAGCTTCCGGTGCCATTTCCTCAGCACTTGTTGGAAATTGTTCCACGCCAAAATAGACGTCTTCTCCACCGGAAACTTTGGCGACCACGATTGCTGGAAACCAGGTAGGTAAAGGATCTTCCCGCCGGCCTTGGTCCGGTTGTCCTGTTCGTACAACGCCTCATCCGAGAACCATTTGTACAAATCAGTGAGTATTCCGAGCAAAAACCGGCCTACGGCAAACAAAATTGAGATAAGCAGGTGCAGAGTTGGTAAGAAAGATAAATCCAGATACCGTAATTCTTAGCCTCGTATTCGCTACATGAGAAAACCACAACCTTAATGTGATCGCCGAGGAGCTGGGACAAATACAAGTAAGCGAGCTGTTGGCAGAGGGTGCCATGAACCTTCATTTACCCTATCGTATACCATCAAGGTACTGAAACCTGGGGTGCCCATGGTGTGGACTGCCTTGATGACTTGGGCACAATAGTCCGCGTCCATGGGCGATAACAAGCAACGCGGCTGAATACAGTGCTCGATGATAGCAGACGCCAACGCCAACGCCATCGCTTTCGGGCCATGCGAAAACCAATGTGCCTTCTCCTTTGCCAACCTCTTGATCGTGTATCTCCGCGACGCCGCCTGTGTCTTGAGCTCCTGGGCGAGCGTCTGCGAGAACTGCGCGTATCTGTCTCGGCGGGCACGGTGGGCCTGTGCTCCCTGGCGCTTCGTCCTGTCGGAAGAACGATCCGCCATGGTGTACTTGGAATCCTCTTGACGGCTGAGCGCACGCAACGCAGCACCTTCCTCCTCGTATCTACTGGCGGGTGGAGCGAGGTCGTACGTGGACAGTTGCCAGAACGTGAGGTAGAATCCTGGCCTAGATAGACATGAGCGACCGGTGACGGTTTGCCCAGGTGGTCAACTTGTAACTGACCCGATGATATCGTACGCCGCTTTGGGAGCGATCTTCTTGACGTCTTCGAACAACGCCCTCATCTCAGGGACCCAGGGACCCTGCACAACCATATGAGATGCGACCCCATGAGACGCGTTGAGACGGCCAGCGCTGACCTCGGGAGCGGACGACACATTTACGGTCCCCAGCGAGTCTCCATTCTCCATTACAACGTCTTCCGACGGCCTGGCCTCCTGAGTGCTACTGCCCTTGGACTCTGCTGGCACTGACGCCTCTGACGGGCTGACTTCCCCGACCGCAGGTGACGCGATGCGCGAGTTGGCAATGCTCGGGTCTCTCTTCGCCGCAAGGGCTGCCTTGAGCCGCTTTTCCGCTTCCTCATTGGCAACACGCTCTTGCTCTTCCGCAGCAAGCGCGGCGGCCAAGAGACTCGAATGCAAAATCGGCCGTATGATCTGCATGCAAATCGACGGGCAAATGCCATACTTCTCTCCCAGCTCTGCAAGGGTCGGCACCACCTTTTGTGCATAGTCTTGCGGTTGGATGACAGCGGGCGATGTCAGGAGCTCGAGATACTGGAGTAAAACGCCATGGGTCTGCAACGCCGATCTCAACATCGAATCATCTTAATTGATGAATGATAGCTTACAGCATCGTACAAGCCTGCGAGGGACTTCAAATGAGCGTCGGGGATTTTGTACACCGCGGACTGCCTCTGCTGAGCAACCTGCACGAGCAGCGGGAGCGCAAGTTGCGAATCCAGTAACGCCTTTCCAAGCCGTTGCGGACCCTTAAGTACAGCATCGCCAGGATCGAGCCGTGCACCTCGTGCAGACGAAGCAACGGCCTCGATCCGGAGCGTAGGTCCACCGGCCATGGCAGAGATCTGAGTCTCAGAAAGGCTCGGAAGCGGCTCGATACCTGCCATTTTCCAAATGAGCTCGCGTAAGACGACAATCTCTGTGGTCTGGCCGGCGTAAAGTTGATGTACGATGTACTTGAGTAAGGGCGAGAGATCTGCCGAGTAACGCCGGAAGAGCATCCCGGTGAAAGACGCAAGACCTGTAACGAACATGTCAGCCTGCCAAAAACTCAAGGAGGACAAGTCAAGGACAGACGCACTCTGTAACCAATCAGATGTGTTCACACCATCGTCCTTAACTCGATCCTTGTGAGGATTTGCGAGCGCATCCAAAATAATGTACACGAGTACATCGAACCCCATGTTTGTCGCATACCTCAGCGCTTGCACGACAACGCTTGCCAAATTGTCATACGCCATAATTTGGTTGACAGCGTTGGCAAAAAAGATGCACGGGTTGCTGTGCGCGATCTTGGCGACCGTCCCGCTGAGTGTGTCAATAGTATTGTGGGATAAACGCCGCAAGACGCCTTTAGATTCGCGGTCCACCTGTACTGCGCGCAAGCGGAGCTCTGGATGCGTCGTATACGTACGCGTCTTCCACTCGCCATACAACTTCCAGCGGATGGTCGTTTCGAACTGACGAATTACGTTCCAAATTTCAACGGTGCACACCGCGTTGCCACGGATGAGCGGGAGTGCGGGGAGGAAGTAAACACGAAGGATCTTGTGCCAAAACTTGGGAATCGGGTGCTCTGAGTCGGGGGAGCCAACGGGTTTCTTCGTCGACGGGTCGGTCTCGAGCTAGCAACCGGTCAGACGAATTGAGTCCAAAGATAAACGGTCAACGTACTGTCGATGCGATATGTAATCTCCCTAATCTCGCGAACTTTGTCAAGAATACGGGATCACGAGATACGTGCAGCCCCACAAAGGCCATCAGCGGTTCGATGACATCTATCAAGTCGTCCATCGTGTTACACAGAGGTACCCGGTCCGTCCAGAAAGGAAAGAAATAAACAAAATCTACAGTGCTCGTTCCCGGCGGGGTCGGCGCGCACAGCGTTAGCATAGGTTTACGCGCAGGGGCGGGCACTACGCCAGTAGCACCCCAACGCGCGCGGGGCTGAATATTGGACGGGTTACGGGGTTTGGTGACTAGGTGTTGATCGTATAGAGTTGTGAGCGAGTGTTTCATCACACGAATGAGTAGATCCGCAATCTCCGGATAGGCATCGACGAGCCAGCTGAACTTGGTAAGAAGCGCCAGAGCGGGTCGGAGCGCACCAACGGATAGGAGCGCGACCACAAGACCAACCTTTTGGTTTGGCGGATCTTTTGGTTCGGTAGAAATCGGGGATTTCTTGACCTCCGGCGGTGGTGGGGGTGCTAGGCGAGAGGAACTCGGCTGAGACGAAGACTCGAGAGGTGCAGCCAGAGCAAGCTGAGAGACTTTGGCATTGTCAATACGGGCATCGATGGTAGCCAGATACGCTTTGTACCCCTTGGTTTCCAAGTCATCATCGGTGGGGGAGAGGTGGGGATAAAGGTCGTCAAGGGTGATGAAACCCTCTCGAATGAGGAGGGCAGCGGTGAGGTAAAGTTGGCGGGGCGTTGCTTCCGTAATTTCCGGCGACTGACCGCGCATTGAATTCAAACCTGCTTGGATTTATATGGGCGTGCGACGAACCTGGTAGTGACGAAACTTGAAGCCGAGCACCTGTGCCATGACACGAGGCGTGGATGGGACTGACGGGGTCTTCGACAGATCCGTGCCTTCAGCTATGGACAAAATCTCGTCCAAACTCTTGCCCCTAAACTTTGAATTTGAAGAACCGGGTTCCACCCTTGTTGGCTCGCTCTTCTCTTCGTTAATCCAAGCCAGATTCCCGCACTGACCTGTCCAAGGGGACAGGCTGAGCAAAACGAGGAAGAAGCTCCAATGTGTGGTGATGTATGCAGAGAACAGGTCAAGGATGACATCGAGAGCTCTGTTCGGGTCGAGGTCAAAGTACCCAATGAGGCTAACGATGCGTTTCCATATCGCCTGCACGCGCTCCGGAACGACGGACAGCGGTTCCAAAGGGAGACCGGTGGCGGGCGAATGTGGAGCAGGTAGGGCACTAGTCACCTCAGTGAAAAGTTTTGAAAAACCCTCAGATTGCTCGCGCAAGAGGTTGAACTTGTTTTGCTTATAGCTATGAAACAACGGAAATAAGCTCAATGCCTTGGGTGGAGAGGGGGGATAGAAAGTAACAACGCACAATAATCCCGTGCGCGCCCGAACTTCCTTTTTATCAAAGGATGGCCTGTCCAAGACGAGGCCCATGCCAGCGACAAGAGACATGTCCAGCCGCTCCCTGCAAAGGCCTGGGCTCACGACACCATTCTACACGTAAGGGTACAAGCATAGTCAGATAGCTGCCAGTTTAAAGACCGCATTGATAAATGGTTGGCGTACTAGGAGTAGCTTCAAGACCTCGAGGAGGGTGACCTTGTCTTTCGTCGCGGTGTCCCTGCTCAGCACAGCACCCGACTCCTCCACTCGATTATCTACTTGCTCCTTTTCATTTCCCTTCTCTGACGACGCTGAAATTGAGGCCTTGGTGTCTGTAAGGATGTCGTCCAGTTGCGAGTCGATGGACCATAAGGCATCAATAAGGAGCTCGCTGAGGGTATTGGCAGCCGGCGACGGGGCATCATGGGAAGAAGGTAGTCCCAGTAACATTCCCTTCACAAACGCCGCAAAGGCCGCCGGTGTGAGAGGATGCTTAGGGGGGCAGAAGGAGAGCGTGGAGGAGAGGAGGGTGTGGTACGTGGCGACGAGCGCGTCGACGGCATTTGAGTCGGCCGGAGTTGAATGTAACTGTACCAGATATTTGCGGCTGATGAGGAACGGATCGAATGCAAGGAGTGAGACAGGTATTCTGAAGAAAAGAAAGAAAGATGCAATGTTTGGTCAACTTACCAGTCGGCCTCCCCAGACTTGCTCCAATTAGAGAGGAAGCCCAGAGTTTTTTCTACTGCATCCATAGTTTGTGCAGACAGAGACCCAGGCGAATTTGAGCGAAAACCAAACCCAAATCGCGCTGTTGATGAAAGGCGAACGCGAGGGATGTGGCTATGTTGTAAGGCGTGAACTCAGGGCGAGTCTCAGTTCAAAAAGCCCACCGGGCCGAGAGGGTCCTCGCTTGCCGCTATGGCCACCCTTGTTTGACCGAACCACCCATACCTCGCTTTCGAACAACTAACTCGACACCAATTCTCATGGACATCCTCCCGGAAAATGACGGACTCGCGTCGGAGACGCCAACTCTTTCTTATGACGAGGACATCGCGTATGAGGACCAAGTGCAACCTCCACTGGCAGACCGCATTGGTCGCGCCAAAGTATATTTGCTTTCAGAAACGAACATTACACGCGGAAGCAAGGTGCGAGTGTGACAATGTCATTAATCTCGCGTCGATGGCCCTGATGAAGACGTCGGCCTCCACGACGTTCTAATACCGTACTAGAGGAAACGCGAGGAAGAGGGAGAGGATGGGGAGGAAGAACAACAAGTTAAAAATATAGAAGAAATGGAGACCAGAATAGGTACGCGTAGTTCTTAACATCGTTCCAACGAATCTTACACACGAACCTACGTCAGATGACGGCACCCGACGGCCAAACGCATTACTCCTCCAAGGAAAGCCAGTCGCGCACATGCCCACGAAGCTCATATTCGAATATGTTACGCATTATGAAGCAAAACCGCTCGGACTCGAATGGGTGGACGATACCACTTGTGTAATCCTCTTTGCTTCTTCTGTGGCCGCCACAACTGCCCTTTCCCTGCTTCAGCGTACAGCATCGGAAACACCCGACGAGAGCGGCTTTGTGCAAGCGAAATCATTACCGATGGCCTTCTGGCCACCCAAGGAGCGCATAGACGCAAGTCTAGGCAAAGGCGAGGGCCTCAAGGGTGCGCTTTTTTTACGCTGGGCAGAAGTGACAGACGTAAAACAGCGTGGAGCCCGAGGCCGAAGCGAATTCTATCGCAAGCACGGCGTGGACGGAGACGCAAGGAGGGAAGACGGATATGAAGTAAAGAGGCGGAAACAAGAAGAACTTGACGACGAGCTAGATGCGTTTCTGCGGGAAGAATCACCGGATGATGCGTCGAGTCCACCATCAAAGATGCGTTCGGACTACATCGAGGAGGGGAAGGGTAGGGAAAAGTCGTTGCTGGAGCGGACGTCACAAATGCGTGCTTATTTCACTGATGAAGAAGACGCTGGTTCTTGGAAGAAGAGTCTTGAGACCCGTATCACGAGTCCACGACAAATAGGGAGACCTTGGGACAAGCCGTCGGAGACGGTGCCCGCGGTCCGAAGCAGAGAGGGAACTGGACCGAAGGAGGGGAAGTGCACAGTCGGCATGGAAGACCAAGGAAGAGTCAGCAGGAGCTAGGACGACGAGCTGGATGCGTTCTTAAACGAGAGAGAATGAGAAGTACTGTAACGAGGACACGAGGAGGCTGGCACGGTGAGGGTGATGTGATGATGTGATGTAATACAACAACACACTCGGTGCAATGAATGGGGAACGATCAGCCTCGGGAGCATTCAAAGGCGAAAAAGTGCCGTTGCGGATAGACCAAGCTTCTCCTGACCGTAATCACTTATGTGGGGAGTCGTGAGATGGACCGAAGTAACTGGTGGCGCATGGTGGTGCTGATGCTGATGATGACGAGTATGACGAAACATTCAACACGAAAGTGAGCGTGTGCCACACTGATGAGGAGGAGGCGACCAGGACCCGTGTCGACACCGGGTCAGGGCAGTGCCGGCATGAGGGAGACTGGACATATCAAGGGGAGACAGATCCACCGCTAAGTCCACGGTAGGTTAGCCGCGAGTGCCGTAACAGCCTTGTCCGGGGGCCCGGGGAAATTGAACGACGGCCCGGGCTGGGCTCCGGGGCCGCGGCGATTGAAAGTGAAATCGCCAAAAGGGGGAAGGGCTGAAGCGAGCAAAGGACAAGCAAGCAAGAGGACAACCTATAAACCTCTCCTACCTCCAAGCCCAAGCCCTGCCCCGCATCCTCCCGCAGCGCCTTCCCCACTTGTCCTCCGTTTTAATAAATCACCATTCATGAATATTTCAATTGACGACCTCGTATCTTCTTTCTCTGCAAGTCATGTATCACAAGAGGCCATGGATATTGCCACTCTTCAGGTAGCTCCTCTTCTCTCCCCTTTATTCTCGCATCTCACTCATTTGCCACTTGAATCAGTCCCAACTCTCAAAAGTGATTTACTATCCGTCTCAAGGCCAGCCCGGTGTGCACTCTGTCACCCGCCGCAACAGTTACGCACAGCCATGTACCACACCGACCCCCACCTCAGCAACCGCATCATTTCACTGGGAATGGGAGGATACCTCCCGGTTTAGAGGCCAAAATACGACCCCTTACGCCGTGCGCAGCTGCGACGTAGACGACGAGATGGCAGACGAACAAGCTGTCGAAGACCTCCTGAACGTGCACACCCCAGTCCATGGCACGCCACAACGGCAACAACCACCAAAGTACCGCCCCGCTGGGCAGCTTCCTTCCTACGACAACACCTCCCAGTCGTCCCATTTTGCAAACACGGACCCCTTTTACCTCGCTGCCGTGCAGACGGCCGCCATCCCCCCACCACCGTCCTTCTTCGCACAAGCCGCACGGCCAGCGCCCAACTCGCCGTTCAACCTTAGCCTTTCCGCACAGCAAGCGCACCACACGCTCGAGATCGAGCCTCGGACCGTTCTCGTCGGCGCCGGTCAGGGCCGATAAACTCACTTATACTCCCCTTGTGCCCTTACCCAGTCCGGCCTTCTCCTCTCACACCTCATTTCTTCTTTCCACTCCTTTTTCTCCCCTCGTCTTTTCTACTGCAGATTGCGCAGCGCAGTGCACTGCGGCTCATGATATCTTCATTTGGGGGGAAGGCGAGGAGATTTAATCGTCGCTCATATATGTACGAGAGCGACGCGATGGATGCGACATATACCCCCTCCTAGATTGCCCATATGCATCGCCTTGCCGTATGCCTTCGCTCCGCTCTACTAAAGCCGCGGTGCTGGTGGCCGTCGTCGCACCTTTGTTGTACTGTTCTCCTCCCCCCTTTCTTTTCCCCATTGTCTGTGTCTTCACCTTTATCTCTCAGCCCTCTCTTTTCTACGGATTTTGGAGAGGGACACTCGTCTCTTGTTTTTTCCCCCCCTGTATTTCATCGTTCAACGATTTTCATCGCCTGCACGCTGCACTATTTGCCATCTTGGTGTACTTTGTCATATTTCTGTTGTTCACTACATATATCATCTCGGCTCTATACAATGTACTCTTCCCTCATTGCCTATCGCATCAACGAAATATAGGACACCCCCTTCTAACAATTCACCCTCCTATGTTGTGGTGGTGGTGCCTGGGGGAAAAGGGCCGAAATAGTACAGACAGACGTGAGAGAGCGTGCCAGTGATAAGGAGTTCGTATTGAGAATTTTATAATTACACTTCTCTATCACTGATATCTGTGCACCGAATAGACCCGTGACATAGACCCGTGACAAATCGTGAGGGCTACAGAAAGTAAGAGCACAGCTCCAAGGAGGTATAGGTACAAGTGACAAGAAAGCAAAACGATAGCTGTGAGATTAGAAAAGGTCCTCAAGAGTCATCTGTTTCACGATATCCTAGAGAGAAATAATGGGAACTCGACGCGGTGCTGAAGCGATGAGGATGACCACGCACCGTGTTAGCCACCATCTGGGTAAACTCTTCGAAGCTCAGCTTGCCATCGCCGTCCTTGTCTGCCTCCATGATCGTCTTGTCGACGATCTCCTGGAGTTGTGTATCCTAGGGTATCCGTTCAGTACAAAAACGCCAAGAGTACTAAGAAAGCGGACGGACCTTCAAGTTGTTGCCCACCATCATCTTGAGTACGAGAAATAGCTCGCCGTTAGAAATAAACCCGTCGCGATCCATGTCGTACACCTTGAAAGCGACTACGCCAACGTGAGGTGAGCACGAGGCGACTCAGAAACTATCGCGCGTAGCGTACATCGTAATTTTTCCTCTCGACCCCCTCTGCTGCTGAACGCACTCAAACCTCCAACGAATTCCTGAAAGTCGACGGTGCCACCACCGCTACCGGCCCCAATGACAACTTGAGCAACTCGCCACTGAGCGCCAGGGGTAGGATAACCACTACGCACTCTTCGTCGAATATAGCGATCATCCGCGACGCAAGCGGATTGTTCGCGATCTGGGGGATCTGCAAAAACTCATTGCGATCTATTGAGCCAGAGCCATCGCTGCATACAAGACACGTTTATCGAGCGTGTGAATGGTAGGGCAGAGGGTAGAGAGTAATGTGCACACCTGTCGAGCTTCATGAACCGCTTCTTCAGTCGCTCCAGCTCGCTGGCATTGACTGCGCGTAAAGCACGAGGCAACGGCAAATTGGCGGATGAACGAGGACAGCCAGACACATTAAAACGTACAGTTGGACCGCCTCTCCATGTCCTCCATAAATTGTGATGCTGCAGATGCGGCATCAGCCTGAGTAATCGATCGCTTGGGATGAATGAAGGGTGTTTGTATACGAACGTGATTGACCCATGGCTGGATGGTCTTGTCTGTGGTGAGTGGAGGGGATAAGAGGGTCGTGGGAATTAGAGTCATAACGCTGCCGCCTGCAAGTCTTCTATCATCATGTTGAGCGCCACGTCTAGGATTGCTCTGCTGTCTATTGCGCGTAATACACGCCTACGGACAACAATACTTACGTCCAGAAGCATACGAGCGCGTCGATTCACGACTACAGCGACCACGGCACACGAATGCGACACCCTCCGGCTCTCTGACGCGCAGCGCAAGACCATCTACGCTCTTTCCACTCCTCCCGGGAGATCTGGTGTTGCCATCATCCGCGTGTCAGGGCCAGAAGCACTCAGCGTCTGGCAGCGAATGGTGCGCTCTACGCGAGGAACGCCGCGCCAACGCCGAGATAAGGGCGACGAAGGCAGGGCCAAAGCCAGACCCTCTCCACGCCTCCCGGAGCCGTGGAAGCTGGAGAGATGTCACATCGTCGATCCGCACACCTCCGAGGTTCTTGATGAGGCTCTCGTCGTCTTCTTCCGCGGTGCGCCGGTCCATCGCAAACATCCCCTTCCAGGTCTTGTCCGCTGACGAGAGCAAACTGGGACCTGCGTGCAGCCCCCCGCTCGTTCACCACAGAGGATGTGCTGGAATTACACGTTCACGGAGGACGCGCGGTCGTCGGTGCAGTTCTCGCAGCCCTCGCACGCATCCCAGGGTGCCGCCCCGCCGCGGCGGGCGAGTTCACGCGCCGCGCATTCGAGGGTGGCAGGCTCGACTTGACGCAGGTAGAGGGTTTGCGGGACCTCGTAGACGCGGACACGGAGTCCCAGCGGCGCGCGGCGCTACGCGTCGCCCGGGTGGGTTGGGCTGGTCCCCTCTCTGTCGCGTGTGATTTCCCCCTTAGCTTTGATTTATCCAGGGAGGCGCGCGCGCCCAGTTTGATGCGCTTCGCGAAGAGGTCGTCGCGTGTCTCGCGCTCGTCGAGGCACTCATTGATTTCGGCGAAGGCGAGGAGCTCGAGGAGGGCGTGTTTGCACAGGGTAACGTACACACGTCCATCAATTTTTTTTTACAGGATGGGGCACTCGCTTACTCGACGCGCAGCACGGCAGCGAGCACAGGGTTTGAGGGACAAGATACAGTCGATCTTGTCGGACAATCGGCGAGGCGAGATCGTGCGCGCTGGAATCCGCCTTGCGATCTTCGGCCCACCTAATGTTGGCAAGAGCAGTTTGTTGAACTTCCTCGGTACGGGACCTCCTGCGTGCCGGTGCTGCCGTACCCCTGCTGACGCAAGGCAGCTCAGCGTGAGGCCGCGATAGTCACCCGTGTGCCAGGGACGACGCGCGACATCTTAGAGCTCTCACTGGACATCGGCGGGCTTCCTGTCTCTGTCGCTGATACAGCTGGTCTGCGGGAGACCGTCGACGAGGTAGAACGGATTGGTATCGAGAGAGCGAGGAAATTGTGTGTCCTTGTCTGTGATTGGCGCCGTGCAGCCGCTCAAGTGGGTGTTATAGGGTTCAGTCAGCAGACGCTTCAATCCTAGTGCTCTCGTTCCCGGACGCCGTTTCAGTGACGCCCTCGGGCCCCCGGCTCGAGATCCCTGCGGAACTCGCGCCGCTCGTCACCCCAAGTACATTTATCCTACTGAACAAGACAGATCTTGTTCCGGCATCCGTGCTTACGGCTGCACTTGGCGCGCTTCCACAGCCTGTCTGCTGGGCGGTTAGCATCGCCTCGCAGTCCGGGACGGACGAGTTCCTGGCAGGGCTTGCTACGGAGTTACAGGACCGGTGCGGTGGATTCTTGATCCTTTTTTCTTATATATAGTTGCATGCCCTTTCCGACGTGCGCGGGTCTAACCGGGAACCATGCTGATTCACATGTAGGTACAATATCCTCCAAGACGCCGAGGGTGAGGATGAGAACGCCTCTCTTATCACGCATGCTCGACATCGAGCCCACTTGGAAACGGCCCTGGGTTTCTTGGACGCGTTCTTGGACACGCATGGTGCGTTCTCAGGTTCACTCGGTCCAACATGCCCGGTTGACAGCTGTCTATATAACAGCACCTGAGGATGTCGTTTTGGGCGCAGAAGAATTACGCTATGCTGCCCAAGCCGTGGGCAAGATCTCGGGCCTGGTGGACGTCGAAGATGTCTTGGATGTAATCTTCAGTCAATTCTGCATAGGGAAGTAGCCCCAAATCAAAAATCCTGCGCCGATGGCTCCGTTTAGACAGAAACAAGGTTATGCGGCTGTGGCCAACGCTTTGCACGTGCCAACACATCCTTAGGTGGCCCCCAAAAATATTTGCTTCAGTTCTTTGCCATTCGGATCTGTGGTGGGTGCGGTATCCCGGCCCCGAATTACATTTGCTCTTCATTCATTTCTAGCCTAGATGACGCAAGGCGCTTTCTACTGCTCCCAGATGCCCCATCACCGCCGGCGCACTTATATTTGTATATCACGACTCTTCTCGGAATAAATAACGGGCTCTCTTCTGCGAAGCCGTAAATTAGCCGATGGGCTCAGTGTCGCATGATAAGAACACGGGTTATCTACTTACATTGTCATGAGAATAATTTTCCATCTCGGTATCTTCGTCGTGGGCACGCTTCGCCAATACCGAAGAGTCTGGGTCACCATCGATGGCTATCTCGCTTGCCTCTTTCGGCAGGGGGGCACACGACCATGCGAGAACGACAGAGTCTTCGCCCCCTGTGAGAAGGACGTTGGCCTATACCACGAAAGATATTTGTATACCGTGAGTATGTGACCGCAATAAACATACGGCCACACTGACTCGTTCGTCTAGGAGCGCTGACCGCACGACGCCTTTGTGGTGTCCCGTCCACATCCGCTCCAAGGACCATGGAGATGTGCGATCATGAAAGTCCGCGTTCCTGAGCAGTGCGATGTCCCCCCTTGCGCGGCAATGAGAGCAGAGCAGCGAGTGACGAAAAGTAAACGTACTCGTTCGAGCCCACTAACACGCTCAGACCGCTATCGTCTGACACATGACAGCCGATGAGGTAGTCGGTGACCCAAGTGCGCGCTTGGGTGTGAACGGAGGGGCCACGGATATCCAAATCGTTGTTGAGATCAAGCTATGTGGGGTGGATATCCGTCAGAATGGCGTCCGGGCTTTCAAATGCATCATTCTGCGTGCCTCGTCCGACCACAAACTAAATGTCTCCATATCGGTCGCGGCCCACACGCCCTTCCGTGTGCCGTTACTCGCACCGATCCAGCCTACTTGCGAAATGCTACTCCCTAAATTGCCAACGTGTAATACAGCCTCGTCCTCGTCAGACTCTTCTGCATTTGATATACACACAAGCCCGTCGGTCGATCCAGACAGCAAGAGGTTGCGCGACCGCTCCGAGGACCGAGAAAAGTTCACGATAGTGATGTCATCCGAGTGGGTAGAAGTATGCTTTCTAAGCGGCGCAGAGGGATGTCGTGGGTCCCTGCGTGTCTGTCTGCTCAGGGCATCTGAACGTCGGGTAGCGAGACAGTCTGAACGCACCAATATAGGACGAGCGCATCGTCCTGTTGAAGCTCTGTCCCGGCTGCGACAGTGAACCCATCCAAAGACACATCGCAGGAAAGGAGAATTCTCTGCTTCCCTTCAAATGGCACTGCGGGACATCATAGTACTCTTTCAGTCGCTATGACGTCGTTTTTGACCCCATCACGCACGCTACACGTACTCTCGATCCCCGCGGCGCCAGTACGGTCATCCCACACACGCACTACGCCGTCCTTTCCAGACGAGATTATCGTTCTTTGATTTACGCCAGCTAGGGAGTCGACAGCACGCAAAGACGTTGTGCCTCCCGCGTGTCCCTCGAATGTCTGGGATGTCCGAAGAGACGTCCGGTCGAAGCAAAATATTTTGTGCGAGGGTGCGGAAGCAGACGCAGCATAATAAGGACCGACGACCGCGATGGCCAGCACGTAAGCATCACAAGGCAGACTCGAAGTCTTGAGAGGCCCCGTCTGTTCAATGATTGTTGAGGATTCCACGAGAGACATCTTATGTTATTTGTTTTTATTTTGTAAGCAAAGCGTAGGCGAACCGATTTGTCATTTAGAGTGTCATCACCATCGCTTTCACCAGCCTCCACCATCGTCAGCATCACTACCCCCTCTCACCAGTCGCGTCTTCGCCACTGCGACCCGCTTTCGTAGCTTCGCGCATCCGTCGTTTTCGTACCGCACTCGTTTACACACGCTCTTTTTTTTCTGTCCTCTTTCAACTCCTGGTCGTCAACAAGAACGACTAAACCCTTCAAGATTCTCGATACCTGCTGGCCTTGCCATTTTAAATTTACCCTTCGACTTTAAGTGTTCTCCCTCGCACATTTTACGCATGGCCCCCAACGGTATGTTCTCGAGGGGCTATCATTCGTGCGCCTCACTGAGTTTGCCTCTTCAGGTACTCGTCGCCACCGGCTCCCTCAACATCGCCCCGACTATATTCTCGTTCCTGCTCCCGAAGGTGTGTGTTTAATCTCACAGATCGCGGCCGTCCACTAAAAATCACTGGCTCGAAGATGTTTCGCTCTCGCAAATGGGCGAAAAATCGCCGCTCCCGGCTATCGTCGTCACACCGTCATCACCATCATGCTCTGCTGACTTTTCCATTGCCTTTGTTGCACCACCGGGGAAGCCTACTCTCCGCGAGCGACTCTTCGCAGCACCACTGAATCACAGAGCACGGACCACCCTCATGTTGTTATTATTGCTCTTCATCATGGCATGCCACTTGCTCACCCATCGCCTTGCAACAAGCCATTCCCACCTACAGTTTGGCACCATGCAAGGCGTCACAGAAGAAGTTCAATCTGGCCCCCACCCGAGCTCTTACACGCCCTGGTTCGATTGGCAAGCCATTTGGGGAATTCCGACTTCCGACTTAGATGGCAAACGCGAGTTTGTTGTCGAACCGCTTGAAATATAACGTATCTCACGACGCGACGCAACGTCTATGCTAGTGGCCTTGTACATCCCAGCAGGGATTAAAGTCACCTTGACGCATCATTAGCTAACTTATCTCTTTCGGTTCGTACATCTTCGGTTTGTCTTGGTTTTGTTACATCACCATTCCCCCCCCCCCTTGTGAGATTCATGCATATACCAGACACTTTTTGCGTCGTCCCACATCTGTGATTTTCTAGCGGGAAAGACAATTGCCGTAGAACTGATCCAACTCCTTATTTACCCTATGATCCCCGCAATCCACCTGCACTACACAATATGAGTATATTTCGGCCTTTATGCGGACGTGCACACGCTATCATTCCACAGTCCGTTGAACTGTGATACTGGAGGTGTTCTATTACCTTGCACTGACCGCCGCATCAGACTGTCATATTATGTAGGTCCTCATAGGCCTCATCCCACGGCGGCAATTGAATGCCCTGTAATATCGGCCATTACTGAACTGGGTCCTCTTCTGACATCGTTCCCATTGCAGTGTCACCCTATTTTTTTCCCTTCGCAACATCAACGTGATAGATGTGATCCGAGTTGCCCCATCGCTCACACTTATGTGGAAAAATACTGATAAACGAGTGATGTTGTTCAGTAATTGTGATGTTGTTCACAATACAGTCACGGTAGCGCTTCAAAATAATCGTTCCAGCTTGTCGGGTCACATTCCCACCCAAGGGTCGTCCTCCCTTATACTCTTTCTGCTGACTCCCCAACGAACAGGGACTCTGGTTCAAGACGAGCACCCTGTGCGGTGTGAGATCTCCCCTAAGGCACTGAAACACCATGCAACCTACTGAGAGAAGACTAATTATTAATGCAGTTGAACCTCCCTAACTACGAGCCAACTTCATATCCTTATCTTTTTGCGTTTCCACGGTACCCTATTACCGTTAGTAAGCATCAACAAACCAGCATGAGGCCCGATGGATACCAACAACATGGGCGACGACTTTCTATTTCTATCTTGACGGATACTCTGTGCCGATGAACGGGGCCCCAATGTGTGTCCTCTCTTGTGGTCACTATCATGACAATATGTCTTACTTTGGTCTCCTCTCTCACAGGATCGATGGTTTATCGTCCACCTTCACTCGTCCTTGCTATCATTGTATTCATTTATAAGTAATTCCAGAAAAACCGGAGGCGAGTCAACGCTGCGGCGGTACTGCCATCGTTGACCTTATGGAAATAGGTAATGCCAACGTGCCGTAATTGGAACAGTTTATCTGAGTCCCGTCCCTTCCACAGCGTTTAGATGCTGGAATGTTTCTGATTGAGTCTCAAACAAGCAGTCCCGCACTGGATCTTTCGGATGTCCAGCGATCCCTCGGTTGCATATGTTGATTCCACTAGAGCTTTGATCCGGACATGACAAGCTGTAGCTCAGTTTTTTTAGTCGCTTGGCACCACGGAACCTGATTTCATCTAGGTTTTTCCCCTCAGCGGGGTCTTCACGAGCCTGCCACGGAATCGCGGCATTCTCTTTGATACTGTATCATGTGTGGTCACTTCGTAAGATATCTACAACACTACCCTGGTCCCTGCCACGAATACTAAGCCCATGTTCTGGTTTGTCTTCCGTAACCGACACGGTCGACAGCAAAGTACTGTATGGGCGTTCTCTGTACGCGATGAGGGTCCCGCTTTTGTGCTTGGCATGTACCTGAGCCCATGCACCATCCAATCCCGATCGCCGTGCAGGCTTCCCGGACGGGACTTCCGTCCCATTTTCGGCCGTGTGCTCTTTCATGCTGCAAATTGTCTCGATCCGTGACTCAACAGTCGCGATACAGCTGCAAGGAATTTTCACTCGGACTCCTTACAATGTATACAGTGTGCAGTTCTCATTACAGTATACTGTAAGTCGTCCCCAAGAGTGTAGTGGATCATCGAGTCTTATTCCCTATCTGGAATTATTCACCGTTGGCCAGGTGATCAAACGTTAGGGTATGGGTAGATCATGGCTGTGCTGGTGAGGCCCCCTTATTGTTTGACATTTGATTGGGTTCACGGTTAGATAAGTAGTTGTCGATGCGGCTCTTCTGCGGCTCACACGAATAACACCGTGATACTGCCCTGACACAACGATGATCATGGCCGCCGCCTCTAAGTTGGGACTCATCACCTGGTGCAATGGGTATAAAACGGTGGCGCCGTGACGACAAGGGTCCCCTTTTTCACCAACCGTGGTCAAGAATGCTGCTAGAATCGGCAGCGGCCGTATTGGTACTCATTTAGCACGGTGATATGGCGTACCTGACATGGAGCGCCGACCAACCGTTCGTCGGTTGATGCTTGGACCTGTCAAGAAAATCGTGACATTTAAAAGAGCCCTGGTGAGAGTTCACTTTATACCCACGTCCTCGATTCCCTAATTTCCCCCAGTTCAGTTCAGGATGACTTGGCTACCGACTGCCCGTTTGGCTACCTTCGGTAGGATTCTGCATACTATATCCTGCGTTCAATTTCTGAGAAGATTGTGCTAGCGACGGTCTCACTTTTTGCCATCATTGTGTTGGGCCTCAGCGCAGACCTCATTGGGCTGACCGAGCCCTTTTTTTATTATAAGTTTGCGGCACTTGCGTTGGCAACGAGCATCATGACGCTCTTGTCGGTTATTCCTATGTATGCACTTGTTCACTGGTCATGTTTACCCCTTGACGACGTGATGCTTATTTTCTCACGTATAGGTATGTCGTGGACATGTACCGGCAAGGGTCTGTTTTCTCGTACATCATTGTCGAGATTGGATGGCTATGTAGGTTTTTTTTCGCATCTTTGAAGTCCTTATGTTGACTGTGCGTAGCGTTCCTTTGGGTCCTTTGGTTGTCAAGCGGATCATACGCTGCTTGGACCGATGACCAGCTTAATATCTTTGGGTCAAGTTGCGGCGACTTCAGTTTCTTTGGTCTGTACATCTGTTTGCATCTGGCTTTCGTCTTTTTTGTTTAAACTTTTTTCCCTCTCAGGTGACGGCGAATTCAGCAGGGGCTGCGGCGAGATCAAAGCCATTGCGGCGTTCTCCTTCCTCACGTGGATAATCCGTAGGTCTTTCCCTTCTCACGTTTGCTTTGCCACTTATCAAATCATCATTTCAGTTATGGCCTACACTGGCGTACTCCTTTTCTTGGCCATCCGCGCTCAGGAACGGGGTCACCGTGTGTGGAAAATGTCTGTACGTGAGGACACCCTCTTTTATCAAGAGGCGAAATCTGGAGGAACTCCTGCTCAAGTGCCCACCATACCGGCCAGTCTTCCTCCTCAGTCGTACCCTCCTGCTCCTACCCATGGATCGATTCAAGTTTGAGGGCCGGAGATTTCAAGGATACCTTTTTTTTTTTGCATGTCAGCTCTTGCTCGAACTAGTATGCGTTCCCTGGCTATCCGAGTCTGTACATTAGTTGCGTGGCGCGGATAAAGTATACCTCTCACTTGACTGGACCATTACAACGCGTGTAAAGTGCCGCCAACTTCGACTTTCCAATTGAAGGGTGAACTTATTTAAGGCAAACTTCTTGTGTAACAGCAGAACCCAAGAAGTGTATTTCAGAAATAAGAACTTCCACAGCTTCCTAGTAACTTACTTTTTCTGTTTTTTCTACTCGCCAAAATAAGACAAAAACCTTGACAAAAACCAAGGCAAAAATGGTTTCAGCATCCCGTTCAGTTCAATGTTGGCGGTCTGTAACTTGGTATGTACTCGACCGTAGTTTGTGTCAATATCATTTCCCGTATCTTCCTGCTCTCCCGCCTCGTCCATCCTCGTCAGGCGTCAGAGGAACCATTGATTGTTGGCAATATTTATTCTAAACAATACATTTTTTTTTAGGAGTACAAGCGTAATTTAAGGGCTTATCCATCACAAGCGGTCCCGGGCCTGACCGTGTTCAACGCTATCAGTGCAGACTACACCGTTCGTTCTCTGTGTAGTAAACTCGCATAATTTCTTCTCTCAAGGTGAATTGATCTCCAAATAATGTGTTTCTGTTCGAAGATGATTCAGAGTGGAATCTGCATCGACCCTCCGCACAGGCCCCTGTGCACAGTTGTCTGTGCTTGCACGACACTGTAGGGTCGGGGAGAAGACTGTATATGTTCGAGATACTGCTGAGATACACCTCTATAAACACTGGAGTGGATGGGTCCTGACTAAACTTTTATTCTATAGCTCTAAGCATGGACCCTAGACGTGGACGCGATCCTCGTTTAGCTCGAGTAGACCCCCGACTACAACAGCAACAGCAACGCCAGCAGCCACACACCCCAACCCCGAACAATGGCGTTATTTCGAACCCTGGGTCGCATTCAGTGACGCCGCCACAGCCTTTCGTGAATGCGGTGGCTACGATGTCTTCGCAGATCCCCCCAGCTACCGACACGTCAGCTCCTACAATAACGCACCCACAAAACCCTCCCTTCGTTCCGGGCTTTAAAACGAGACCGTTGTTTTGTGTTGTCTGCGCGAGTAACCAGGTGAGTTATCCTGACATTTCGTTTACTTGTCCGCCGACGCAGTCTTACAGAACAGATCCATGGAGGGTCATTTTGTTCTCCTGTACGTGGCCTTTGTTGTAAATTTTAGGGGAGCCGTCTGACCTTTCAAAGGAAAGCTGGGTTTCGCGTCATTTCGTACGGCACTGGGTCAGCTGTCCGATTACCGGGGCCATCGATAGACAAGCCGAACATATACCCCTTTGGTACACCATATGAGGACATCTTCAAGGAACTGTTGTCAAAGGATCCACGCTTGTAGGTTTAGTCCCGATTCAGTGTAATCGTGTATTCACCAATTTGTGGGCTGCAGGTACTCCGCGAACGGTCTATTACAAATGCTTGACCGTAATAGAAACATTAAGCTTGCCCCAGAAAGGTGGCAGGATAGCAAAACAGTGGCGGATGTCGTGATCACCTGCGAGGAACGATGCTTTGATGCCGTCTGCGATGGTAAGATCCCCTGCGCCTTGAAAACAACTACTTATTGAGACCTGTATAGACCTTCTTTCACGCGGGAGTGAATTTAATCGCGTTGTGCACATTATCAATGTAGAGATCAAAGACAACCACGAAGAAGCACTTATAGCAGGCAAGGCGATACTGGACTTGGCCACAGCGGTATGTGTTTCCCGCGGCTCTTGGTTAGCGATCGATGCGATAATGCATCTATAATTATAGATCGAAGCTACAGACGACATAGATGAGAACATGAACGCGATCCTTCAAATACAGCAGGACAAGCACCCCCACAGTCTCCTCCATGCCGTTGCGTATTATTGACACCAATTCTGGTTTTATTTGTACAGTAGTATGTTCGCATGCATTGACACTAGCACTAATCGGTCAACTATACTGATGGGCTTGAGAATCTGATCTGTCACAAAAGGGACAACTTCGCTTTTTTGGAATTGCGCCATCTGAATAAAGCATGGCGTGAGAATGAAATTGCGCGATGATGACCAGAACCAGGTCTACCAAGAGGTTCCGCGCATCTATAAAGTGCACCATTTTTTGCCATGTCAGGGCAGACTCTCCTGTCTTTCATCTTCTCTTAAAAACATGCCGACTCTTCGATTGGGAAGCACCGCGCCCGATTTTGATGCCGTGACAACCAAAGGACCCATCAAGTTCCACGACTGGATCGGCGACTCTTGGGTTAGGCCACTTTCCCTATGTCTGCGGCTGACGACCACACCTAACTTGATGCCGTCACTATCAGGCCATTCTTTTCTCTCACCCGGACGACTTTACCCCTGTCTGTACCACTGAGCTCGCAGAGGTTTCGCGCCGTGCCCCCGATTTCGAGAAGCGAGGTGTCAAGGTCATTGGTCTGTCTGCGAACGATCTCGGGTCGCACGAAAGATGGATCGTCGATATCAACGAGTGGGGAAAAACTGACCTCCAGTTCCCTATTGTATGACAACATACTATGCTTGTTGACCCTATGGAACCCTGGCCTCATGTGACGCCCCTTAGATCGCTGACGCTGACCGGAAGATCGCAACGCTTTATGACATGCTCGATTATCAAGATGCGACCAATGTTGACAAGAAGGGTCTGCCTCTCACAGTAAATCCCATTTATTTCTCAATCACTTTTTTTAAATCTAATTCTCGGCTTAGGTCCGTACAGTGTTCGTGATTGATCCCAAGAAGACCATCCGTCTCACTATCTCCTACCCGGCTGCTTCTGGTCGCAATTTCGACGAGATTATTCGGTGGGTCTATTCACTGGCCTAGACATATGAGGTAAACTAACGCCATGGCAGTGTTGTTGATTGTACGTCCGGTTATCCGGCATGAGTCGTTGACCCCTGAATGCCTTACTTTCTTACAGCTCTCCAACTCTCTGATAAGCATAAGGTGACGACTCCCGTTAACTGGAAGCAAGGCGACAATGTCATTGTTCACCCCTCTGTATCCACTGACGATGCGAAGAAGCTATTCAACAATGTTGTTGAGCACAAGGCAAGTAGACCACGGATTTGATGGCGGATCGCGTGTGCTAACGTGATATCTTCCAGACCTACCTCAGGACTGCGTCGCAGCCCGCGTAAAGATGGTTGAAAAGAAATATAATTATGTACTTGTGTTGTGCTGTAGGCACACTCCGCATGTAGCTGTTTGGCGATAGAAAAGAACGAGATTCTCTCTGTTCATTGGCCCGAACTTTATGGGGTCTGCGATAGAATCTCTGCGAAGGTTACTGCTGATACCGTGTAACAAGAGTTATAAGGCGCGCATATGATGTCCTAAGTGCTCTTTCACGACCTATGACTGTACAATAGAACGTATGATCTGTAGGGCTGAAGCCAGCTTCCACAAAGTCCTGGGTGCTGAGGTAAGCTGGGATAGTTGCGAGTCACCTATGCTTGACAAGGACCATATACTGACGTCTGCTGCGATATAGGCCACTCGACATGCTGAGCTTGAGGCTATCGATGCCATCCTTGCCGACCCTGCTCTCACCCTCCTCAGGCTGGACTACTCGCCACCAGAGCGTACCCTCTCGCAGAGACTAC
This sequence comes from Lactarius indigo, assembly GCA_025766275.1. NCBI lineage: Eukaryota > Fungi > Basidiomycota > Agaricomycetes > Russulales > Russulaceae > Lactarius > Lactarius indigo. Next base: position 137,398 of record JAFKAC010000119.1, on the reverse strand, counting down.
TATCACGGCGTCTGCGGTAGCCTTTTCGGCGTCAACAATAGGTGTGCTCTCGAGTTCTCTCAATTCACGTCGTGGTCCAGTCATGAACGCCCTTAATACCCACCATTTAATGCAACAGATGGCCATCGTCGTGAAGAGGCCATCATGCTCCGTCGGTTCTATGTCACTGAGGATGCAAACGGTATCTTGACGTTGTCCGTTTTCCAAATCTATTGGCCCATAACTCGACATCCCTTCTCAGGCATCTACACCACGATACAAGTGAAACTCGTACGTCTCGGGTACATTATCGAAGCGACCACACCATGGGGGATCCAACCACGTTTCTATAATGTCACTTTCGAGTCGGCGAGCCATTTCAGTCCAATGGTTTGTGCGACAAAACTCCACTTATCCGCTGCCTCCTTGATCCTACGGAGCAAGTCAGGATGGCGGCCAATTGGTCGCTGGAATGTACACGTACTTGAGTTCGGTCGACTTTCCCGCACCGTGTCCAGCTTTCAATTCGAGTCTCAACAGTAGTGGGTTTGGGTTACCGCCTGCGACGTGTTGGAGCGTTGCCGCGAGCTTGAAGGAATGCATGGGAACAACCCGGTCATCATCTGTCAAGAGTGGCTAGTTGGCAAAATTGGCCTATATTAGGTCGGAAATCACGCACGATCAGCTGTGAGAAGTAATGTTGGAGGAAGGATTTTGTTGGCAGGCACGTTGTGTAGGGGTGAGATTGGATAAATGAAGTCAAAGTCTTTGGGAACGTGTGGGTCGCCATAGTCAGAGGTCCATGCGCGTCCGATGGTGAAGTCCGCGAACTGTCGGCAAACAGGTAGTGAGTTTCCCTGAGGAATGAATATGAGAGGAGAGAATGTTGTCACCTTCAGAAGGTCGTGGACACCAACTTCAGCAACAGCGGCCCCAAGAAGACCCTCGGGTGCACGATTCACGCATGCAGAAACGAGAAGGCCTGTTAATTCCCCTTGAGACGAGAATTGATGATTGAAAAGGTGACGCACCGCCGTTCGAACCACCATTGATAGCGATTTTTCCCTTTGCCGCATACTTATTCTCAACCAACCACTCCCTGCACTAGGATGTCACTTTTTGGTCGAATTGTGTGCGCCAGATCTACTCACGATGCAGCAATGAAGTCGTCGAAGCAGTTTACCTTCCAGTTCACAAGTCAGAATAACCATTCTTCGCAGCACGTGGAGACACCCGCACCTTGCGCTCTCGCGTCCCCGCGAGGTGCCATTCCTCTCCAAACTCGCCTCCTCCCCGTATGTTTGGCACAGCAAGCACGAAGCCATACGTGCGCATAGCAGTAAGAATGGACGGGCTGAAGAATGGTCCGATCGAGATGGAAAATCCGCCGTAACCTACACATGAGATCAGTTTCTTATTTTACATTGGTTCAAAACTGAGACGTACCATACTGGATGGCAGGTGCTGTGCCGTCGAGAGGCGTATCCTTATGGCGAACAATAAACATGGGGACCTTGGTTCCGTCTTTGCTCTTGTACCATATTTGTTCGGAAAGAAAGCCCCCTCCTCCTGCAAGGCCTCCGACTTTCGTCTCGCGCCAGACCTTCCACGTCCCATCCGCCTTCCCTCCTTTCGACTCGGAAAAGTCGTAACGAGCGGCGATGCCGGGGGTATCAAAACCAGTTAGCCACACAAAGAAGAACTTTTGCGTGCGCCGACCGTACGCGACGAGCGTACCGACGTGGTCCGGGGCGAGGCGTTTCAGTTGCTTACCACTTTGGAGATCGTGAATGTAAAGTTCATCTTTGACATTACGCTTGTAGACGGTCACCAGACGGTCGTGGCCCAGGATTGATGCATCCTCCAGATGTGCAGCTTTGTCCTCGGGAATGAGAACATTAGTGAAGTCCTTGACATGTACCGGGCCTGATTCGGAGGCCCGGCGGAATGCCTCAACGTCGATAGTGACGACTTTATATTGCGGCGCGTCGACATTGGTTTGAAGGTAAAATATGGTCCCGTCATTTCCGATGCTATGGATGGCACAATAAGAGACAGACAAGGGGTGGACGTGCTAGTTCATGGCGTACACGCTGTATTCAGCTTCAAAGTCATTCACCAGCTTGATCCAATGGAAATTCGGTCCTATTGGCTCCTTTTCGAGGTCCACAAGCCAGAGCAGATTTTTCTAAAACACAGTTGATAAAAATTATCCATGGAAAATGCGGGGACATACTCGTGATGTATCCCTGGAAACTGATAGCTCAAGCCAGCGCCCATCCACCTCTGAGACTGCTGCGCCCCACAACCATTCAGGTTGATCGGGATTTTCCATCACCAATAGGTCTTCGGCTGCATGAAGTCTTAGGTCTGCGAGATAGTTGCGTAGTGTGTATGGAGAGGCGTACACTGATGGGTCCCAATTTTGTGGTAAAGAAGCTGAGCGTCCTTGTCACCACTGGTGACCGTAGTCACGTTATCAGAATTCGATGTATCATTTGAAGAGCGATCGGGAAATCTCTGAAGACGTTCGAGGGTCTAAATGGGCTGAGAAACGGGCTAACGAACCTGATAAAAGAAACCTTTACTATCATGTGTCCAAGCGATGCTAGAGAATTTCACAAATCGGAGCTCATCAGACAGACGTAAGTCGTTGTTTGCGTCCGTGAGCGGATTCTCAGTAGAGCGGATATAGACATTCGTGAAGTCGCTTCCCTGAATGTAGGAATAAGATATCGTCTCGCATAGTTCCCGCCACCAAATCGACATACGGAGCGAGACAGCCCATAGGCAAACCATTTTCCATCACGCGAGTAAGATGCAGACGCCAATGAAACTGACCCGTCGTTTGAAAGCACATTTGGCTAATGTTTTGGGATAAATCGGGGGTAATTGCAGAGGAAGTTGTCACGAACATCGAAAAACACTTCACCGCCAGCCCCAAAGGCGGGATCCGGGAGCTCGGAATCCTTTGAGCGATAATAGACTTCACGAGTAACGTGAGTGAATCATACTTAATAGCAAAGGAAAGCTTACCAGATTGCGCCTGGAGGCCACTGTTGTATGACCAGTACCATCTACCGTCGTCGCGTAGTATGGGGAGACCGAACTGTTAACCTATATATAGTCACACGGCATCACCGTCGGGGGGGAGCTTACTTTTTCGTAGTCGGTGCTAGCTCTGATTTCTTTCTCCAACTTTATGCGATCGGGATGTGAGTCTAAGAATTTTCGCGCCAGAGCTTCCTGAGCGGCGAGCCAGTTCTCTTGCTCTTTTCCATCCTTTTCTAGCCAATTGTACGGATCCGAAACCTTAACTTCCCCACCAGCTCCACTCCGGTACACATCGACATGATCAGAACGACGGGTAGGGGGATAGCAGTGCGGTGTCCACTTTAACGATGGTGAAGTCATGTTTCTGAGCCTAAGTTCAACGGGTGATCGACGCGAGTGCAAGTAAGAAGGAGTGCTGGCAATTTGAAGTCGTAGAGACAGAGGTACTAGGTTTGTGGGCCGACGCAAGGTGAACATGGATAGTGTAAGCCACTGGCACAGCAATGCCTTGTCTGCCTTTTATTGTATCCACAGCATCGGAAACGACGGGACCATATTTTACCTTCAAACCAATGTCGATACACCGCAATGTAAAGTCGTCACTATCGACGCTGAGGCATCCCATCCCGCCGGGCCTCCGAATCAGGCCCGGTACATATCAAGAATTTCACTAATGTTCTCATTCCCGAGGACAAAACTGCACATCTGGAGGATGCGTCAACCCTGGGCCACGACTGTCTGGTGACCATCTACAAGCGCGGTGTCAAAGATGAACTTTACATTCACGATCTCCAAAGTGGTAAGCAACTGAAACGCCTCGCCCCGGACCACGTCGGTACGCTCGTCGCGTACGGTCGGCGCACGCAAAAGTTCTTCTTTGTGTGGCTGACTGGTTTGATACCCCTGGCATCGCCGCTCGTTACGACTTTTCCGAGTCGAAAGGAGGGAAGGCGGATGGGACGTGGAAGGTCTGGCGCGAGACGAAAGTCGGAGGCCTTGCAGGAGGAGGGGGCTTTCTTTCCGAACAAATATGGTACAAGAGCAAAGACGGAACCAAGGTCCCCATGTTTATTGTTTTCCACAAGGATACGCGTCTCGATGGTACAGTACCCACTACTGTTGAGACTCGAATTGAAAGCTGGACACGGTGCGGGAAAGTCGACCGAACTCAAGTACGTGTACATTCCAGCGACCAATTGGCCGCCATCCTGACTTGCTCCGTAGGGTCAAGGAGGCGGCGGGTAAGTGGAGTTTTGTCGCACAAACCATTGGACTGAAATGGCTCGCCGACTCAAAAGCGATGGTATAGAAAGGTGATTGCATTCCTCATGATGTGGTCGCTCTGATGATGTACCCGAGACGTACGAGTTTCACTTGTATCGTGGTGTAGATGCCCGAGAAGGAATGTCGGTCTTGAGTACGCGATTGGTCTTTGACCTTGGGGTTGGAGCTGCCATGGGCCATGAGCCAATAGAATGAGAAAACGGACAACCTCGAGATACCGTTTGCATTCTCGGTGACATAGAACCGACGGAGGATCATAATGGCCTCTTCACGACAATGGCCATCTGTTGCATTAAATGGTGGGTGTTTGGGGTGTTCAAGACTGGACCACGACATGAGTACGAGTAGGAGGGGACTCGAGAGCACACCTGTTGTTGACGCCAAGAAGGCTACCGCAGCCGCCAAATCGTTCGTTCGCACAACCATAGAAGACGTGTTTGATGCCCATCTGACGGAGTGCGGAGGCACACATAATACAGGGCTCGACTGTGACATAAAGGGTAGTCTCTGCGAGAGGGTAGGCTCCGGTGGCGAGTAGTCCAGGAGGCGTGAGAGCAGGGTCGGCAAGGATGGCATCGATAGCCTCAAGCTCAGCATGTCGAGTGGCCTATATCGCAGCCAGGCATCAGTGTATGAAAAATTTTCAAGCATAGACGATAGCACATTTCTGAGTTCGTTGGTGCGATTTCGTGCCCTAGCAATTACCGTGCCATCCCGAACAAAGACGCAACCTACGGGCACCTCACTAGCAGCTAAGGCTTCCTCCGCCTGTTTATGAGCACAGGGATTTCAGCACGATTATAGACACACACCATCTCCATAGCCTGACGCATCCATTTGAGATGTTCATCAGGAGTATCCTCAAGCACACCCGAGGCCATTGTCAAAGGTTGTGAATGATGTGATTCCGATTCTGGGGCCGACGGGCCGGATTCGGTGAGAGCGGATATCGTGCACGTGGTTTCCACCTTCAGCCTGAGAGTGTCTTACGCGTCTCCGTCTTTTGTAGACAACCTTCTCCTCACGATTATATATCCATCCAAGTCATGGCCACTGCGGACGGAGGCGCGTACAGGTGAGAGGCGTCGAAGTTGTGTTTCGCAACAGTATCATTTGGCTGAACCCGTATAGCTACTCTTTGACGGTCTTCTCCCCTAGTGGGAAGCTCGTGCAGATCGAACATGCACTGGCAGCAGTATCACAGGGGACAACAAGTCTCGGCATTAAGGGTGATGCATCTTCAGATCGCGTCAGCTCTACCCAGCCATTCTGACATATTTCGCGTAGCTTCGAATGGGATAGTCATCGCAACCGAGAAAAAGTCATCATCTATCTTGATTGACGACTCGATGCTGGAAAAGGTCGCCGTGATATGCCCTAATATCGGGATCGTTTACTCTGGAATGGGACCCGACTTCCGCATTCTCATCGCCAAGGCGCGCAAGAGTGCACAGGCATATTGGAAGATCTATGGAGAGTACCCACCAACACGCGTACTCACACAGGAGATCGCGACGGTGATGCAGGAGGCCACACAGTCTGGGTACGCTTCCGACGAGGCCCTCAGGGCGATTGAATGCATTATTGAGTATTTTGGCAGTGGCGTGCGGCCGTATGGTGTTTCGCTACTCGTAGCGGGATACGACGCAAATCGCGGCCCGACACTCTACCAGGTCGACCCCTCCGGCTCCTTCTGGGCGTGGAAGGCGAGCGCGATAGGGAAAAATATGACCAATGCAAAGACATTCCTCGAGAAACGGTGCGCGTTGTGAAATCTTCTGTACAGACGCACTCGGCCCTTACGTTTTCATGGCGTCAAAGGTATAACGACGATATCAGCCTAGAGGATGCGATACACACGGCGCTGTTGACGCTTAAAGAAGGCTTTGAGGGACAGATGACCGAAAAGACGATCGAGATTGGTGTGGTTACCGTCCCTACCCTTGCAGAACTTGAGGAGGGAAAGATTGGTGGGGTCACTGGGCGTGTTAAACCTACATTCCGGAAGCTCACGGAGGAGGAGGTACGTGATTATCTCGCATTGTAGGGTGGGTGTAGACTATTTTTGTACGTACTATGAAAGATGAACGTGACACGCGGTATAATTTAAGAAACAAGCTTCAGCACTGTGCCTACGGCACAGGTTGCTTCAGCTTGTTGGGGGCTGCGCCCCCAAACCCCTGCTTTTCCACCTTAACTCAATCCTATATGGGTCTAAATGAAGTCCAGGCGTCAGCGTGGAAGTCCAGGCGTCAGCGTGGAAGTCCAGGCGTCAGCGTGGAAGTCCAGGCGTCAGCGTGGAAGTCCAGGCGTCAGCGTGGAAGTCCAGGCGTCAGCGTGGAAGTCCAGGCGTCAGCGTGGAAGTCCAGGCGTCAGCGTGGAAGTCCAGGCGTCAGCGTGGAAGTCCAGGCGTCAGCGTGGAAGTCCAGGCGTCAGCGTGGAAGTCCAGGCGTCAGCGTGGAAGTCCAGGCGTCAGCGTGGAAGTCCAGGCGTCAGCGTGGAAGTCCAGGCGTCAGCGTGGAAGTCCAGGCGTCAGCGTGGAAGTCCAGGCGTCAGCGTGGAAGTCCAGGCGTCAGCGTGGAAGTCCAGGCGTCAGCGTGGAAGTCCAGGCGTCAGCGTGGAAGTCCAGGCGTCAGCGTGGAAGTCCAGGCGTCAGCGTGGAAGTCCAGGCGTCAGCGTGGAAGTCCAGGCGTCAGCGTGGAAGTCCAGGCGTCAGCGTGGAAGTCCAGGCGTCAGCGTGGAAGTCCAGGCGTCAGCGTGGAAGTCCAGGCGTCAGCGTGGAAGTCCAGGCGTCAGCGTGGAAGTCCAGGCGTCAGCGTGGAAGTCCAGGCGTCAGCGTGGAAGTCCAGGCGTCAGCGTGGAAGTCCAGGCGTCAGTGTGGAAGTCCAGGCGTCAGTGTGGAAGTTCAAGCATCAGTGCAGAAGCCCAAGCAAGAGCCCAAGCATCAGTTTGGAAGTCTAAGTACATCACAAAATTGAGATGGGCATCAAGTTGGGTTTCTGGCCCCAGGTTGGTGGATCTGACCAACCTGGAGCCAGTCCTTTGACTCCTTCCTTCCCAGATTTTGCAATAGTCATCAGCACAGCTGAAGCCCAGACTTTTGAGCCCAGCCCAGCCCAGCCTTGCACATCACAAAGTCCAAGTGTGAGTGTGGAAGTTCAAGCTTTCAAGTGCAAGCATGGAAATCCAATTTTTGTGTTTATTTTTTGGGTTTTTTTTATCTGCCTGTTTTATCTGCCTGTTTTATAGCTTGTTTCAACTTTCACCATAAAGGCTTGAGTCATTTCCTTTGTTGAAAGCCAGCCACCGCATTTTTGCTTAGTCAAAGGCTCCTTCCTTTTTTGTTGGAAGCCAGCCACCCTGAAAACACAGCGGGTTTTTGCTTAGTCACTACAGTATTGGTCAGCAGCTGACAAACAATATTTCCTTTTCGAGGACTGAGGTGTTTTACTATAGTAGATCATCGCTGACGTAAGATGCCAGTGGATTCGCGAGGTGGAAGTACAAGCACATCTCCGCACTTTCTCACAACGCAACCCCATTTTCTCCACCGAGCGAGCACACCCTTTCCGCTCCTCTCACCCACCCAGCAGGTAGACATGCCCACTTTACCTCAGGGGCGTCAGTTAGTCTTGTGTACGACTCCTCTGTTGTGCTCCACTTTAGTCCTGACTTGATCCGGGTTTATTTTTATACACAGCTTTCTCACTCATCCTCTCATGCGTGGTTATCGGCGTCAGTATCAGCCTGTTATTTGCTCCAAAGCCACAAGACCCAGATGACAACTCTGAAGCATGGCAAGACTGGAGAGAAGAGCATAATTCGTACCTTCGCCCTCGCGATTACGCTCCTTTCGACTACGATGGTATTGGTTACCGTGTCGTCCCGATTTTGGGTCTGGTGGCCTCGGCCTCCAATTTTTTGATCGTCGCCCCTCTGTAAGTACTAGTTGACCCTGTGCTCACTTGTTTCTCATGTTATGACAGACTCATAGCCCCCATCTTGAGCCCAAAGACCATCATCTCGGCAGTTGCAATAGAAGCCCCGTGCATTTGTCCGTCCCTTTCGTCCCACTCTGGGTCCTTATCTTACTTCCCACCCTATAACAGATTTCGTATCGTTTCTGTGGGTAGCTACGGGTGCATATGCTGAGCACAGTATTCAGTCCGGAACGAACTGTTATCCCGTACCTATTGGTGCGTTCTTCTCCCTGGTCTCTAGCGGGTGGGGCGAGGCGGTGGCTAATACCTTTAAAGGACCCTACTGCACAGAACACAAAGTTTTAGAGGGCATTTCGTTCATTAATTGGATACAATGTGCGTTGCAATAGTGATCAAGTGTTTAGACCTTACTGAATGAACACCCCTTAGTGATGCTCTATGCAAACACCCTAATGACTGTAGCAACTATATGCCACGTACGCAAACACCGCGTCTGGTTATGCCCCGTGAAGGAATTACCAAGATTTTCTGCCCCGGCTCTCACTTTTGGCCCACGACCGGATATCGGGTTCGATACATCTTTCGTGGCAAAGTCCAATGAGTCGATGGTTCCGATACTTGGTGATTCTACTCAGCCCGTGGACTCCCGCTCTTCGCATCAATTCAGGAGCAGAATTGCGTTTCCTCCACATCCTCCCGCTCGACCAGGGGTCCCTCTGAGCACTTCATCGTCATCTCCATTACCTTCGTCGGACTCTATCGCCTCTCTAGTTCCCATGGCGGTGACACGACACGACGTTGCAACTCCTCAAAATGCCACTGGCTACCCCCGACCAGATACGGGACATCGTAGACTTACAAGAGGGGAACCGCCTACGTACTCAGGGCCTGGTTCGACATACGAACTCATTTCTGTGTAGCACTTTATATATATATATGTCGGACTGCTATGAGGAGCTCCCTTTGTACCATATGGTCACGCTGGTCATTCACAACGCACACTGAACAATAATATATATATTTGAGTGTACCATCTTCAATTGTACAGTGTCTGACCCTCTGTGGCGGTTCGATTCCCAAGGTCCGTGCAACCCTAGTCTAGGCTCATTCTCGTGCCAGTCCTTAGACTGGATTTACTCGTTGCTTAACGTCAGACTTTCAAACACTCAATTGACCCGGCAATAGCCCCGAATAAGGCCGACACGTGGTCAACTTAGTGTCGGTCGTGCGAACCCGACCTTAGGGTCCTACAGTAGGTGAAATGGCCGTGTAGGCAGCCCGTCGTACAGTTGTGATGTGTTGGGGACGGCGCTTTTTCGCCCGTGCCTCCACGCGACGCGGCCGTTCTAGGCGACGTCAGGTTCGGCTACCGCTCCGCCCTGCCAGTTCGCGTCTCTCATGTCCTTAGATTTCTTTTTTGTGCCGTTGGCAGCCAAGGCTGGCGCGTCGCTTGACCAGGTCAAGGCAAGTTGGGAGGGGAAAAGAGATGACAAGGCCAGGAAATACTGATTCAAACTTCTCTCCCATGAACAGCTCATCACATGTCTACTCGCCTCATACCCCCTGGGCAGCCTATTCGTAAAGATACCATCTTCACAGCCGACCCTCAAACACCTCTTCAGCATCGCCGTTGCTTCATTTTACTTTGTGCCAGTACTTAATCAGGGATGGCCGTTTCTTTTGCTGCTCGGAGATATGCTAGCCACGTATTACATTGCCCTCACCGTGCAAGGCCCGCGTATGCCGTGGATTGTTTTCTGGTGGGTCTTTGAAGCACGGCGTTGGCACAACTATGGTATGCTCACCGTGTCGAACCAGTTTTATGATGGGACACTTGTTTTATAAGTGAGTTTTCCCGACAACTTTCCTAGGCCAAATATCCCCTAACAATGGAACCTTTCTGAAAGTCACATTGACCGTGCGCTGCACGGTGACTTGTTCGATGGCTCCTACGACATTTCGGGCCCTCAGATGGTACTTGTCATGAAATTGACGACATTTGCATGGAACACCTGGGACGGCAGGCGGCCAGTCGGGGTGAGCTCTTCCCCTCATATAACCACTCGTAGACCCTGTTCAACGTACGCGCGCACGCAGGACCTGGACAAATGGCAAACGAAGATGCGGGTCGCCAAATTCCCTTCCTTGCTCGAATTCCTAGGCTTCTCGTAAGAGTCTCTCATTATTCCGCACCGCCACTCCCGCCGAGCCCTCCTGTATAGGCTGTACTTCCCCGGTATCCTCGTTGGCCCGTACCTCGAATATGCAACATACCGGTCTTTGATCGACGGGACGCTGTTCGACGACGCCACAGGCAAGTCGGGACACCGTGGACGACCTCTTCCCGACGGCCGTAAGCGTACTGCATACCGCAAGATGCTGCTTGCACTGGGATTCCTCGGTATCTTTATGGGTGTTTCCCCCAAAATATCCTTCCAGACCGCCGTCACAGATTGGTTCCTTGAGCAGAGCCTGCCATATAGGTTCGTTCGTTTGCAATCATCGCGTGGGGGCCTGTTAAGTCTTTTTTTGCCCCTACAGGATTCTCGTACTCCAGCTCGCGGGCTTCGTGGAGCGCTCCAAGTACTACGGCGTATGGACCCTGACAGAAGGCGCGAGCATCCTGACCGGGCTCGGCTTCACTGGCTATACCCCCTCAGGTGATGCTACTTGGAACGGCGCGGCCAACGTCGAAGTGTGGAAGATCGAGGTCCCAGAGAACTTCAAGATGCTCGTCGATTCGTGGAACATGAAGACGAACGTGTGGCTGCGCGAGTGCGTCTACAAGCGGGTGACTCCGAAGGGTCAGAAACCCGGGTTCCAGAGCAGCATGCTCACATATCTCACGAGCGCGATATGGGTACGTCTGGGCCCCGTGTATTCGGTTTTCTGCGCGAAATGCTCATCGCGTGGCTCTTTTGGTACAGCATGGGATCTCAGCGGGATACTATCTCACTTTCCTGCTCGGTGGTTTCATCACTACCGTGGCTCGCCTTACCCGTTCGACACTCCGCCCTCTCGTTCTCCCCCCCATTTCGGCTCCTAACGACAGCAAGGCCGCCAATGGCCATGATACGAAGCAATCGACTCCTCCCCCGACGTTGATGAAGACTGCATACGATGTGGCTGGCACCGTGTGCACGGTCCTTATGGTCAACTTTGCTTGCACACCTTTCATCCTCCTCCACTTGTCGGACGCGGCTGAAGCGTGGCGCCGACTACATTGGTACGGGCTTTGGATGGTGTTTGGCTCAATGGCGTTCTTTTATAGTGGTGGTACTGCCTGGTTAAAGGGCATCCAGGCAAAACGTGTGCGGCGCATGAATGCCGCCATAGCTCCCACCAGTGGACCCGGCACTCCTGGCGTTGCGCCAACCGTCCCGCCCGTCGACGCCATGTTCCGCGAGGCAGAAAATAAGCTGTCATTGTGAATTGAGTCACTTGTATTCAAAGACACTAGTTTTATGATCCAGTAGGGAAGTGACCATAAAATACTCGCATAGGTCTATGCATACATGTTTTGCTTGAAAACATCGGGACGGAAGTCTGAGACGACCATACCCATACCGCATACAACAATTTGTCTGGGCACCCGAATACCAAGTGAAGAACTGCGAGCCTACTACACAGCTGTTTAGACTTTGAAGCCACGGGACTTTCGGCGACCGCGGGCGCGCTCGAACTGATAAACTGTATGAGACCGTCAAACCTGCGAAGAATCGATGGACGTACTTTGCGGCCATTAGACGTGGTATGGGGCTTCTTGTGTTTGTGGGGGCCCATACCGAAGTGCTTGACAGCCTCCCGGGTGTTGCGTTTGCCACGGAGAAGTACAGTATTGGAGCCGGTTGGGGCACGGAGAGCGAGCTGATCGAGGGTAAGGGCCTCGCCGCCAGCCTTCAGGATGCGCTCCTTGGCACCTTTCGTGAAGCGAAGGGCAGCAACAGACAACTTGGGAATCTCGAGCAGACGGACATCGTCCGTAACGGTGCCAACCTGGACCACAACTTTTGACGACAAATCTTCAACCTTCTCGGTCTCCTTTACGATACGAGAGAGAGAAATAGGGGGGCGGTTGATTTTGGACAGGAATAGGCGGTGAAGGATGGCCTGATTTACGAGGTCAGTATCTCACTTGTTCGACCAAAAGCTTGAACCCCACCTTGTTGAACTTCGAGTCAGTACGCCGTGCCAGAAAGCGGTATAGCTTTATTCGATCTCGTTAAGGACGCAAGTCAACACACAGAAGATAGTTTACATGCCTTAACCAATAGCAGAAGGTATGGGTCCTCGCTCGCTGGAGCGGTACGGGCACCCTTTTTGACATGGTGCTTGGCAATATCGATACCCTAAAAGACGATAGTTTTTGAGAAATTCCTGAGCTGGTTTCGTGACAATGTGCTCACCATCTTGTTGTTGAAATATCGAGGTTGTCGTCGTCGATAGCAAGGTGAGGCTGATCGCAAAACTGTGTAGTTACAAAAAGGAAGTTTCCGGTCTGAGTTCTAAAAAATTGATTTGCCACATATCCAGTTTGGGGTCAGGGTTGAATCTCTATACTTGACCCCCACCATGGTAAGCTCAGTCAATATTATTATTTCCCGTGCCCATGTTCACCTCCAGCAGTACAGTGAACCAGCTGCTCCACCCGTCGACCCGTATTCGGACGCGTACAACGCTCCTCCCGCAACAACGGCGGCTCCGGCTTCCGCTAACGAGAGTCGTGACGCTCCTCGTGGTCGTTCTCGATCCCGCAGCCCCCCTCGCAGCGCAGGCTATCGGAGCCCAACTTACCGAAATTCGGGAGGCGGCAGACGCTCGCCGCCTCCTAGGCGTCCACCTCATGCGCCTATTGTACGTATTTCAATCAAGTCAACAGGCACAAACATGTTGTCTTACTTTTTCAAGCAGGCCCCTAATCCAAGCAGTGTGCTTGGAGTATTTGGCTTGAGCATCCGTACGACTGAGCGCGACCTCGACGAAGAGTTCACCCGGTTTGGTCATGTTGAAAAAGTGACCATTGTTTACGATCAGAGGGTATGCCGCACCCTTTGTGCCCAGACAAGTTCCTGTCTGACTCCTATCAGTCTGATCGATCTCGTGGTTTTGGCTTCATAAGAATGAGCACTGTCGAGGAAGCCACGAAGTGCATCGCCGAGTTGAATGGCATTGTGCGTATTTCTGTGCATGAAATTTATTTACCTTGCTCTGACCCGTACGACATGTAGGACCTCAATGGTCGACGTATTCGCGTGGACTACTCAGTCACTGATCGGCCACACGCACCAACGCCGGGAGAATATATGGGACACCGCCGTTCCTCACACCGAGACTCCTACTATGGTCGTGACAGCCGTGACTATCGCGATGGTCGTGACTCCCGTCCCGACTATCGCGATGGCGGCCGTGATCGAGACCGTGGTCGTGGTTTCTCAGGCGGCGGTTACGATAAGGATCGTGACCGTGATCCTTATGGCCGTGATAGTCGTGACCGTGATCGCGATTGGCGTAGGAGCCCACCTCCTCGTCGTCACTCACCCGACTATCGTAGGCGCAGGAGCCATTCCAGAAGCCCACCGCGAGGCAGTAGCCCTGCTCGGCCGGCAAGGGACTATGACGGCCCCACCGACAGCTCCCGCTGGTAAATTTACTTTGTGCCATTATTTGTCTACGTGACGCCTCGTTGGCATCCTTGATTTCCGGACGAACGTTGTGGCGGGTCAAGGTTGAAGTGATGCAAACGCGAAGAGTATCAGTGTCCAAGTTCAAACCCCCTACCCCCTGTCGTCACCAAGTTTGCTTTCGTATCGTCATTACTACAATAGTTCGCAAAGTGTCAAGTGTCAAGTTTTCTGCTATGCTCGCCTCCTTTCTTGTAGTCCTCCCTTCTACGTTTCGTCGTCTTTGCAAGCCCAAGAGTTTGTAGATTGAAGCTTTACAGTCGTTCATCGATGAGGGCCGTCGTGGAATATTCAACCTCTTGAAATACTTGAAAGTTTGAAAGCGAGGACCTGAAACCCTGAAAGCGGGCACGCAGTAATGACGCAATTCTAGCCACTCCAGTTCGCGATGACTCGAGTGGAATATTAGGTAGGGGAATGACTCGCGTGGGTTACGAGGTAATATTTCCATTCTCTATGCTGTCAGGGATTAGAGGGAGGGGTTTCGTTTGGAGTGTTGCCACAGCATTTCTGCTGACTGCTTGGGTGGGAACAGGGAGATTAATTGTCTCGGCCGTGGACATGTATCTATTTCGTCGCTACTCCGCGAATAAAATAATTTTGTTTTGCTTTTTGAGTTGAGTTGACCACGCAATGCGTGAGAGCCAACAAGTTGGTCTGACCCAACGTTTCTTCGAGTTCTTCTGCAATGCCCAGGATACGCAAAAGTACGTTTGTAGCATCGTTGGCGTAGTACAATTCCAACTCCAATTAATCTAACATTATCTAGGGACGAGTAGGCGTGGCACAACTGCCCAGCGTGCAAAGATTAAAGGCAAGGTCGCAGAGAGCAGGAAAAAGGCAAAGAAGGCAGCAAAAAAAGATGTCACTTGGAAATCAAGTGCGTGTTCCTGTGTTCATGTCTTACTCTACATCCTGACGATCGGTGCTTCCCTCTGTCAGAGAAGTCAAAGGACCCGGGCATCCCAAATAATTTCCCATACAAAGATCAGATCCTGGCAGAGATCGCAGAGGAGCGAAGACAGGTGCGCCCGTTCGTTTGTCGCTGTATTTCGATGCTAAAGAACTAACGTAGGCTGCCGATGCAAAATTGCGTCGCAAAGAGGAGAAAAAGGCTTTGCGAGCACAACAGAAGAACGCGGTCCTCGGAGCGAATGGAGAGCACGGAGGCGACGACGACTCGGACGCGGAAAACAAAGACGGCTCTGATGGCGTTGCGACGTTCGACGGTCACGCGAAGACCCCCCTGTCCAACCTGTCCAAGTCCAAGAAGAGCGCGGGCAGTGCCCACGGCGCTGCTACGACCACCGAGGAGGGCGTGCCGCCGCTTCTCATGAACCCCGAGTTACCGCACCTCGCCGCCGTCCTCGACAAGGCAGACGTCGTCATCGAGATCCTCGACGCGCGCGACCCGCTAGCGCACCGCAGCAGGGCGCTGGAGGCGCAAGTTTCCCTGAAGGAAGGACGAAGGTTGCTACTCGTGCTCAACAAAATCGGTGCGTACCCCCCCCTTTTTTTTCTTTCCCTTCCTCTCGCACGGCACGACTTACGTTACGCGCATGCATTCATGATAGACGGTTGCCCTCGCGAGTCGACCGCCGCGTGGGTCGCGCACTTGCGTGCGGAGCACCCGACACTGCCCTTCCGCGCCGCGTCGTCCTTTATACCGTCCACGGTCAAATATGATTCGACGAAGGGCAAAGGGAAGGAAAAGGAGCCCTCAGATGATGCTTGGGGCCTAGACACGGTATGTACGCTTCTAGGGCGCTGGGCCCATGAAAAGGCAGGCGATGGCTCTTTGTACGTCGCAGTCGTAGGCCTGACCAATGTACGCTCTCTCTCGCTCTCCGTGGACACAGACTCAATTCCAGCACTGCAGTCGGGAAAGAGTGCATTCGTCAATTCGCTCGCCCGCAGAACTACGCTCGACGTTTACGCTCCATCCTCGTCCACCCACAAAAGCCCAACGACCACGCCGCACGCGCTAGAAGTGACGCTCGAGCTCGATGGCAAGCCGGTCGTATTCATCGACACCCCGGGACTGGCCTGGCAACCCTCCGAAGACGCATCACCAGAAGATAGAGCGCAGCACCGTGCTCAGGACGTCCTTCTCCGTAACAAGGGCAGGGTCGACCATCTCAAAGACCCTATACCTGCGGTGTCGTACATCATCTCTCGCGCCGAGACGGAGGACCTCATGGTGCACTACTGTCTCCCTGCCTTCGCCAAGGGCGACGTAGACGCTTTTCTGATGGGCGTCGCGCGCGCCAACGCGCTCGTTAAAAAGGTAGGTAGTAAAGTGCTGCAGCGTTCCTCCGGTATAGACTGAGGATGTTTTTTTTGTTCTAGGGAGGAAATCCGGACCTCGTGGGCGCGGCGCGTCTTGTCTTACGTGACTGGTCGACGGGCAAGCTCCCGCGGTACGCCGTGCCCCCTCGGCAGGAGGAGGGCGTCGTAGCGGATGGAGACCCGACCCTAGCCACGATATATGCAGGCGACGCCGCGCTGCTGGAGAGACTCATGCCACGCAAGGAGCTACGCCGGTCTCGCGACATCGTCAGGCTGTCCTCTGGACAGGTCGACGAGCGTGCGCTCGCCTTCGAGGCACCGTGGTTCGGCTCCGCTGCTGCCGAAAGCGAGAGCGATGAGGACGGGGAAATGGAAGCTTCAGGACAAGCGTCAGATTCTGGTCTGGATGAAGAGGCCAGCGATGGGGACGAAAGTGCCGAATCGGACCCACAGGCGTCTGCTCCCACGGGAGATGAAGACGAAGGCAGCGGCGGTAGCGATGACGACCCCGACGCCATCGAAGCAGATGACACTTGGCGTGTGAATACGGAGGACGGAAATGAAGGCGAAGAAGGCGAGGCGCTGAGCACCACCACACGCTCTTCCTCCGCTCGAAAACGCAAGCTCCCACCACCATCTTCGTCATCAAAGCGGCCCGTGGATCCTGCGCGACCGAACAAAAAAGTCGCATTTGCCGCGGTGGTGGCGTCTGAAGCCGCCAAGACTCTAATACCACCTCGACCGTCATCGACGAGCCGCAGTGCGCTGCGACAAGCACCAGCACCCACAAAAGCCTTCGCCGCAGCCGCAGCCAGCACCGTGACCACTGCGGATGAGAAGCAGAAGAGAAACATGGCCACCCCAGATCTCGCTACGGCGCCTGCGTCTAAAAAGAACGGCTCCAAAAAAGCAAAGATCGGACCCACGCGTGCACCGCCTGCTACTGCGCAGGGCACCGCCCGAAGAACGGGCCCCATCAAACCTGCTGCGAACGTGCCGACCGCAGTTCAAAAGCGGAAGAGCCAGGCTGCGGCGACTGCTTCTGAGGAGGGGGCGTACGACTTCAGTAAATTCTTTTAAAAAAACTATCCGATACAAAAAGCGGTAATTTATTTGAGCCTTTACTTGTTTGTTTGTGTGCTGCTGCTGGATACATACAAACGTGTTTATGCTTTAAATGTCCAATCGATAACAAAGACATAGCCGAAAATAGCGAGGGCTCAGAAGCCGGAAAAATAATGAACGCGAAGTGGAGTCCATCTGGCGTGGGAGAAGCTCATGAGGAGTTAAAAATGATACTGTACGTGATTGGGCAGCGGGAGATGATAATATCCGTCAAAGAAAAGGGGAAAGGCTGCGTGTCTGTGGATACAACGTGATTTAATAAAGAAACAAATAGCCGTGAACGATGAGGCGAGTGGTGTCTATGGGGTGGGTGTGGGAAAGGCCGACGACTACTGCAGAAACGATCATGATTCGACCCAGGTTGAGACGAAGTAGCGGCAGAGAGATAAGAAAGAAAGAAAAGATAACGTCCATGCCGTGGCAATTACGAGAAACCCACAAAGAAGGAAAGGATGATCACAGGACGATGCGAATGACGGCCGTGCCACCACCTTCGAGCATCGCGCCTCCAAACGCCTCTGACGCCCGCTCAAACGGCAGCACACGCCCCGCTCCATACTCGCCTCCGAGGCCCATCAGCGCCTCCAGCGGTGGGTGCTGCAGCGCCGGCATAGCCAACAACGCGGCCAATGCGTCGCGCACGTCTCCGCCCTCAAAGTCGACATCCGCTATACACGACACCCACGCATAGCCGACTGTCCGCGCCGTCGCTGCCGTGTGCGTCGTGCCCAGTAAGCTGGACGACGGGCTGCCCCTGGGGGATTGCTGTCGGACACTCCCACCGCGGTTGACCGTCATGGCGCGCTTGAGACTACGCACGCCTGCACGCCAGTGGTCCTGTGTGGTGGGTACTGCTTTTCCCGAGCCGGCGTCGCCGACAATGGTCGTGAACTGTGCGGGACCACGTGAGGGGGTGCTGCGCGCAAGAAGCGTGTGAGCAGCGTCCCAGATCTCGCGCCCGCCGACCGTATCAAGCACAAAGTCAACGTCGACGTCGAGGCCGTGAAGCACATCTCGCGCTGCGCCAACGCAAATGCCCTCGACGCCCCACGCTCGCAGGCGGGCACACACCTCCTGTAACCTTCGCGGGATGCTAGTTCCGAGCGCCTTGTCGTCAGATGGGGAAAATAGCATAAAGGGTCCGGAAGTGGCGGTGGCAGAAGCATCAAGGCCCACGATGGAAGGCTCAACCTGTACAATGACGTTTACGCCAATGGCACGTAGCATCAGCGTCGCAAGTCCGCCGGCACCATCTTGGCCTCGAAGCACTAGGGCAGTGCCGCTGCTTGACGATAAAGAAGACTTGGTCGCGGCATAGGTTTGAATGGCACGGTAGGCTGGGACCCCAAGAAGCGGAAGAAGGGCGAGAGACTCGAGGGAGAACAAAGGCGCCTCAGCGCTTTGAGGATGAATGGTGGTAGATATGGGGACGCTAGGCTGCGGGGCACGGTGCAGATGATGTCGGTTGAGGAGCACAAATTCTGAGAGTGCGCCACACTGTGTGAACGTCGCCGTCAGTATGACGGAATGTTCAATGCAAAGAAAAAACCCCCGGTGGCGACGGACCTTCTTCGCATCAAGCAAGCCGATCACCCACTCTCCTTTTCTCAAAATGTCACTGGAGACTTCCAGTCCACACTCTACGACCCGTCCCAAGATTCCGCGTCCGGGGACAAAACCAGTCGCACCCTTCCCGACGGTTAGGTTAGCCCCGAGCTTGTCCGAAACGATCTGCCTGTCCAGCCCCTCCAAACCAACTGCATGGACCTGAACTAGTACATGTGAATTTGGAACGAACGACGGCGGCGGTCTGTGAGACGTGAGGGCAAGAGCGCCTGCGAGATCATGTTTCTTGGGCAGCCGCGGTCCAGAAGTACGACGACGTAAACCGGTACGGAGAAAAGACGCCGACGCCGCTCCGCGGACGACCTCTATCGAGACCATAGTGTGCTGCGCACGGCCATCACGCGGTAAATCAATGCGGCCGCTAGCAAGAGCTCGCCATGGATCTTGCGGGCGGTATGTGGCGCGGGGTAACGTGAGTGTTGTATAGCCAGGAGCCGGGGGTGGATCAAAAGCCGTGGGGATCTGGGGGAGATCTACGGTACGAGGGGCGAGAGAGACAGAAGTACGCGCGTGGGATGCTTGGGAAGCAGGACGGATGTCGTGGGAGCTGCTCGTGAGGTGGTTGCTATGTGTGAGGGGTGCGGAGGAGAATGTGCGGGGGGGTGGAGAAGCACGGAGGTCGTCCATCGCGTCTTCGTCTTCCTCAAGCAAGGCAGTCATGCGACGGCTTGCAGTAGGACGGCCGACGACAGTTCGCGGGCGTGGACGGGGTTTGGGTTGATTCGGTGCCAAGTGGGCGACGTTCAGGCTTGCACGGCGATTCATGGTAGGTTGGGTGAGCCAGCGTACTTCCTTCGCCCAATCCTCGTCAGTATAAGTGTACGACTTTGAGGCAGGAGAGACGCGTTCTGAGCGTGACGGAGCTGCGGCCCGTTTTGACAGCGCGGTCAAGGCAGCGTGGAGCTCGTCCGAGGTGGGTGAGGTCGAGCACGAGGCAGAGTGGGAGCCGGAGGAGGACGAGGCAGAAGATGACGAAGAGGAGGACTTGTCGTTTGTGGAGTGAGGGTGCTCGGGGTGACTTGGGACGACAGAGAGGGGCGTGTTAAGGAGCATGGAGATGGGTGGAGAAGAGAAAGGAGTGTGAAAGACCTCGTCGTCCTCGTCGTCCGAGTCAGAGAAAATAGAGACCGGGTGTTGACCGGAAGGCCAGGAAGAACGAGGGAGTGGTATGTCCCCATTGGACGGGGGATGGTGATAGGCGAGGGGTGGGTCGATAACGGGGGAGGGAATATCGCCTTCTGGGGTGGCGGTGGCGGCACGGGCGAGGAGATCTCTGGCCGAGTAGTATTGCCTTTCGGGTGGGAAGGAATACGTCTGAGAAGGTCGACCAAGTAACGTTTGCAGCAAAGTCGGCTTTGGCATGGCCGTCAAGAGCAACGCCAGATGTCCGTCCACGATTAAATCGGCTCAATGACGTCATCATAACATATTTATTCGATCCGAATCTCAAACCTCGATCTCCTCCTCCTGCCGCGTACACGACAACCAAGCAAACCACATCATAGTACGAAGCTGTAGACTGTCCTCCTTCCAAACCATACTCTGATTCTGCTCCCGAAATTCACCTGTCAACTTCTCACACCGTGCGATATTGTTCGAGCTGACAAAGTCGACAGAAACCTTGATCGAATCCGCTAAATTTGCAACCTATAAAGTAAAAAATAATCTCCTCGGTTGTTATTCTCCGCAGAGGACACGGCGAATACCCACCTGGTGTGCACACCCTGCTGGGATAAACAAAGCATCCCCCGGTCGTTGGTACACACGATGGCTCTTGATCCCGTAGTCGTCAAATAACTCCTTCCGTAGGGCAGCATCCAAGTAGTACTGCTGCGATAAGATGGGGTCGTGCTGCCCGTTGACTCCGAATCGCCGTTTGAGGAATCTCCGCAGTCGGTCTGCGTCTTCTGTACGGAACAGGTCCCATGCGGCTACACCCGGAGAACCATCTGCCCGTGGTTCGGCATGTACCATGATGTTAACCCCGTCGGCCATGTCCATGTGAAGCCGCGTCGAGCCCTTTGAACCTTCTTCGTCAGTCGTCGCCAGAGCGATGTACATCCTTGGGCCTGTGATCAAACAGGTCAACAAGACAACACCATGACCACATTTACCACCTACCAAGATCTGGCATGACCGTATTCGATGGAAAGTGCGACGCAATGTTTAGCACCCCGTCCTTTCGACTGTAATTGGGCATCGGTACCCCCTTCTGGAACTCTTCGAACAAGTCTGGTAGAGCTGTCTTGAAATCCGAACTCGTTGGCCAGTCCTTTAACTTCCATACATCCGTCCGACCCTCGTACTTGCCAAAATACCCAAAAAACTCCCCAAGGGTCACTCGTTTGCTTGCGTCTGTCTGACACTCTACGATTGAGCACGTTTGCGACCCGTGCTTTTCACGGAAGTGCTCCGGTCGCCATCGACCACCGAACTTGTCCCCCAAACCTGTCACCATCAATGGCGCACCTTGTGACCATACTCGCCGGAACTCTGTATCTGTCAGCTCGCTTGTCGTATAGGTACTGGTCGTGTGAGACGGAATTCCTGATGGGTCCTCCATTGTTGATGCTGTGCCATTCTGTGCCATCTCCAATGGGAGTGGCGACGACATCGCAGGACCAGAGGGAGGTCCTCCGCACGCCTTCACCACAGCCACTGGAGAGACATCCTATGTATGTAGAATATTTTGGTCAGCATGTCATGAGGAAACACCTAGCACGCTTAGTACGTACGGGTACAGCTGGTGGCCCGGATACGTCGGATACACCAGTTGACGGTGATGTCACCGCTGGGCAGGTACTCTGATTATCAGCAACAGGGGCGCGTACTCCTGCGGCTCCATCTGAGGGCAAAACAGATGGTTCCGCAGCAGGCTCCGAAGTAGAAGCGGTCGCCTCCTCCTGAAGCAGTTTTTCCATGCTCTCTATGACACCTTCCAACTCAGTCTTATCGAATCGAGACATGGGCGAAAAGTCCGAATATTGGTGCTCGTTTCGACGCGTGCAGGAGAGAAAAAATGGGTTCGTGTGGGCATGCGACTCGCGTTTCGCTTGGAGCGCCGCAATCTCGCTGTCGCTCGCGCCAGGTCGGTACTGCGTCAGTTCGCGCACTTTGGCGAAACATTCCGCGCAGGCCTCGCGTCCACAGAGCCGACACATCCACGATGAGGAAAAGATTGATGTCATGCACGTATCTGAAAAAGTCAGATCGCAATGGCGACTGGAATGGGAGGAGTGCCGCACCGCAAGTTGCACGCACGTCGCTATCCCGCGGTCTTCGTATGATTTCTGGTTTGCGGAGATGCTCTTGTTCCTCTTTCAATGTTGGAAGAAGTGCACGCGCAACCGTGAGCTATAGATGATCGATTAACGCCCACAACTGCGTACGAGACCAAGGCGATCCATACTTTGATCTCCTTGATGAATACAGCGTCGAGTGGTCGGTTCCACCGCGTCGGGAATTTCATGCTTGGCGAGTCGGCTTTTTGATTCTCGACAAAGCTAACTCCGACAATGTTCTGCTTTTCATCCTTGAGGAAAAAGCGAATCCCTTGGAAACGACATGTGTCTCCGGCCCAGCGGCGCGTGCAGGAAACACACCGCGGGAAGCTTTCCGTTTTGTACCGGTTAGACATACACCGAGCAAATTGTAGCTCTGGGTGCAGGGGGCCAGTCCCTTCGGTTCCCCCCGACCCCGCTGAGGTTTCATTACCTGTTCGCGCGGCACCTGTATGATGTAGGTTAGATAAGGCCATAGTAGGATCATATCAAGCGCCCACGATCTGAACCTGATTGCCTGCTATCGTTGGCATTCGAGCCTGTCCCAGGTGTATAGGCTTGCAATTGTGCTATGCAGAAAAGGTGAATAAGACGAAAACATCATACACTAGGAACCCCATACCATTCTGTGCTGCGATCTGTGCTGCTTGACTCCGCTTGTTCGCATTGTAGCCACGACGTGATCCATTCGCTGCAATACGAATGAAGCCCTGTACACCCACTATCAAACACATTAGACTTACTTTCGACAGCATCTCTCGCATTCGACCGTTTCCTCTTGCCCCTAGAAGTCTGCGGTTCATCAGCAGCAGCGCGTTTGCGAGATGAGGTGTCAGGTGGCGAAGAGGACGGAGCCGGGGGAGGATATGGATGCGGCGCAAAGTACGAATAAACCATGCCCGGATGTGGTATCGGGGAGTAGTAAGCTGGATGTGGCAAGTAAGCTGGGTTGTGGAGGTGTGGGTGCTGTGGGGGCGGATGCTCCATAATCCCGCGCGCTGTAGGGACACCTGCAGGAGAGCGGATATGGTGTGCCCATGCGCCTAATAGAAGTCGCAAAAACAGTGAGATGTGAAAGTAGACAAGATATGGGCGCTTCCTCACCTGCCGGAGCTTGTGGAGGCCGCGGTGAATAAGCTACATGTGCAAGATCGGGACGGTGATACGTGGCAGATTCGGGTCTGGAGGGAAAAGGCGAAGAAGTCGCGGTAGTCGAGGTGTCGTTAGGCATCGCTGGTGGCGAAAAAACGGTTGATAGGAATCTGTGCGGCCATAAGAGATACTTACACGTTCGTTCATCAGAGTATGAAGGTGAGCCATAACCGGGTTCAAGGCGCGCGGGAGGGCTTGACCAAACGGAAGGTTCGGAAAGCCCATCCTCGTGAGTTCGGGGAACATGGGGATGGAATTCCGGGTACGCGCCTGGGGGCGGCACAGCCCCCGGCGCGTAACCTCGTTGGGCGGACATGTGATCTATCCTCTGCCTGTCGTGATCAGTACCATCCCAACTTGCAGGGTTGAGCTTGTAAGCTGTGCCGTTCGGTGCTCTATGATGAGGTGGTGGGGGCATAGGTGGATGTGTATATGTTGCGTTCTGTGGATAATGCCCGTTCGAATAGGATGGTGGTTGATGGGGTAACCCATGGTCAATTGCAGAAGAGGTGACGGGATTGAGGAGCTCGTTTATAGATGTACGCTTATGGGCGTCGTGGACTGACCCATTCATCGCTGTTGCACAGAGTGAGTGAGGCCAGGACTTATAAAGGAAGGGCAGGGGCAGGGGGGGGGGCAAGAGAAAGCGGGGGCAAGGCGAGGTAGAAGAGGGGACTCTCACACACTTTCCGCTGACTTTGAAATAAAAGTTGACCTCCGCTCTTTTATAGAAAAAAACATACAGTCATGCTGCATACGGCGCTCCAACTCAGCGTGGTCTCAACGTGCTGCATCGCCTCGCCCCTTATGGCATGCAGGTGATATACGACTGCGGTTATCGGGCGCGCCTCTTGTGGTAACCGATTGGCCGTCCCTGGTGGACCCAACCCGCGCTGAGCTTTCGTTTTCGTTCGACAAGAGATCCGCTAGCATACAGCGACCACCGAAGTCGGTCACAACGGTGACACAAACACAAAACACAAAAACGTAATCCAATCCGTAATCCCAACAATATATATACGCTGTATATGCCCAGTTAACTATCCCTCTCCCAAACAAACCCGGCGACCTCCAGATACCACAGCGAAAACCAGGATGATACCATTCTGAAGATCGCCCAATACCATCATTGTTCAGCTAATTCGTTTGGATATACTTCATCCTCGGACCGTCGTGATACGCCCTCCCCACCAGGCGGTCCAGCTGAGTCTGAAGTGAATTCTGTAACATCACAGGGACCGGTCCGTGTGAGCCCAGTTTCAAAATTTCACAGTATGACAAAACTTTACCGGTGGCGCCGGTGGGACGTAACGTGTCCACAGATATTACGGGCCCTATCCACTTCCTATCAGTCGAAAAGAGAAATGGAAGTGTGATGACGGAAATCATCACCTTTTGCTTTCGCAGGCGCTGAAATGAACAAAAGATGATCGGTCGTTTATGAAATGCGTGAACTGTGAAAACGCGACTAACTGATGTTCCACTCCGACGTTCCGATAGAAGACTCCTGAATAGGACAGAGTGACCTGGACACGACTGAGGGTGTAGTAGACCTGCCAGTCGGCGTCTGGTCATCCGAACTAGACGGTGATGACGCAGGTCCTGTCGTAGAAAACGTTCCGGGGACCGCTGGTTGTGACAGGGGCCGACTTGGAGAGGGAGAGACCCTCCCTTCGGGCATATGCAGCCTGCGCGCAATGTTCTGGGCCTGCACGGTCTGGCCAGCAGACACCGACTTTATAAAGTCTGGCCTGTTATCCGCAAACATCTGCAGCGCCTTGATAGAACCCCATTCAATGATTTTGCTGTTGAGCCAGTCCAGGGATACGGGCTTTGTCAGAAAATCGTTGCAACCAGCCGCGAGCGCTGCGACCCTGTCAGATTGTAATGATGACGCGGTCAAGGCGACAATGATGACAGAAGAACGAAAGGGGGTCGACGACATGCGAGAATCATTCGAAACGTCCGACGGAGTGCGCTGACCTTCCGTCTGAGGAGTTCCTGGGTAGCCCTGCGAGTTATTCAGCTTCTCCAATCGACGGATCTCCTTGGTCGCGGAGATGCCGTCCATGACAGGCATTTGAATATCCATCTAACAAAGTGAGTTCATCCGTGAGAAAGTGCGATTCGGGTGCAGGGCCGAACCTACCAAGATAAGATGGAATCTCCCGCTCCTCCATTTTTCTACAGCCTCCTCACCGTTCTTGGCCACATCGTACTTTATCTTCTTCTTTCTCATGAAAGTAGAAAGAAGCGTCTGATTGATCGGGTTGTCTGCGAGACCCTCAGTCTTAATCGCCGAAATGCGGAGTGATCACCGACCTTCGACGATGAGAACGCTAATCGGTGGGACAATGCTTGGCTCTGACGCCTTCACTTTCCTCATAGGGGAAGACGAAGCATTCTCGAAATGTGAGCGACGCGTCCCCGAGGCCCGCCTTGTTGATGGTACTATTGCACTGGTGGATGACGGTCGTGGTGGGGGTGGTGGTGGCGAAGTTGTCTTGCGCAAGGCCTCGACTGTGCTGGCCCTTTTTGCCGCCTGACGCACGCTGGAAGAAGTTCCGGTGCGACCCGTTGAAGATATTACAGGCGCCTCCCCGCCAGGGCCTGCATTTAGGGGGGTAGATGCACCCGAACGGACGGAATCAAGGGGGACATGTGGTGGGCTACGACGTCTCTGCTGCATCGGACCGGGAAGACTCAGGAAGGTGACACCGCCAGCCTGGCGCGTCCGCTCGGCCGAATCAGAATGTCTTCGGTTGCCCCGTGAATAGACTAGACCATTCTCAACACTCACACTCTGCGAACTTGGCCGGGAGATGCGAGAGCGCGGTGGGTGGAAGAAAATACCTGCAGGTTGCCCATTTGGACTTTGTATTACCAGTCCGGAGGACGGTGATGAACCAAGTTTTTCTGCAGCCTCGGAAAAGTAGTCCATCCCCTCGGACAATCCGAGCGGAGATGGCGGTAGGCCGGAGGTGTCGGACAATTCAACAGTAGCCCTTGGAGAACGCAATGACTGGTGTGAGAAACCACGTGGGCTGCTGGACGGCCGGGTCATTGGCGACTTGGGGCTGGAATTTTGAGGGAAGTAAGAAGCTGTAGGATACAACCCAGGGCTTATCGGCGATGTCGCTATCGGAGAAAAGAAGGGATCCACTATCGGCTTGGTAGCGGCCGTATGTAGTGCTGTAAGTACACGGCGCGGACCGGCTGGTTTGGGGATGACAATGACTTCAGGCAGGCGGTTAGGGGCACCGGTGCTTGGTCCGAGCACAGACTGCAGGACTCCCTTTACAAGCTTGAAGTTGGCTAGACTAGTAAAGTGAAGGATGACAGGGGCACCTCTCGCCGACAGTGTGGGAGTAGAGTGTCCAATAGCACGAGTGACCTGTGGAGAAGACCGTGGCCGGTGGTTCGCGGCGAGGTTTGGCCGCTTGCGTGAAAGCTGAAATGGTTGCGATAACTCGGCCCGCAACTTTCGGAGGCGCTCCCGAAGCACCGAAATATCATCGTCGATCAAAATAAATGACGGGGACTGATTCTGTGCCTTAGCAGTGAGAGGAACCGGCTGTGGTGAGTCCTGCTCGGGGAGTGTCTGGAGCATGGGTCCACCATTGAAATTTTCACCCAGTGTGAGAGGGTACTCAACGGAAGGGGGTGTTGCAACCTCTCGAATAGGAGAGCCTTCGGCGTCTGAGTCAGATGAGGCATGGCTAACGTCGAGCCCCCACGAGGCCAAGTAGCTCGTAAGGTGCTGTGCAAAGATCCCGCTTGCGTTTGCATACAACGAAACTTTTTTCCCCTTCAAAGTGCCTACAAACTGGGAAAGATCTTCCAAAGTGGGTTCGCCGGATAATTTGAAGTCTGGAAACGCCTGAAGAATTGGATCGTTATCGGATAGAATGATGGCAGGGTTGACGACAGAAGGGGAACCACGTTCAAGGGTCAAGGACAGCTTGCAGGCGAACGCTGCATCCGTTAGCTCACATGTAAACGAGGCTTTGGTATGGTGTACAAGTCGGCGGAGAATGGGTGAATCTACGGACGGTTTCATGCGCGTGGAGGTACCAGGGGACTGGGAAGTCCCTGCAATATGTTGCACGAACGTGTGTGTGATCTGGAAGGTACACCGCAACGGCAGATCTGGATCAGGCGGGGAGGTGGTGTCGGTAGGCTCTGTAGCATCCAGTGGAATCTCGAGGACAGAAGAGTCCCCTGACTCCGGAGATCCAACAACCGGGGCAACTAAGTAGAGACCAATTTGGACAGAGTCACCGAAGTGAGCCGTCGCGAGGATTTGACGGACAATCTGCATGGAGAATGAGGACAGAAGGTAAGTTTCAGGAGTTTTAACTAACGTGTGACAACGTATAAGAGATCCCGATCTCATCGCCCCTCACCGCGATATGTTTCATCCCAACGTCCCCGTGGAATAGAACAAGGTCAACTGAGACGTCGGCGGCCATGCCGCTGAGGGCATCACCAACACTTTGTAAGGTTTCACCAATATCAAAGTCGTGCACCTGGGTTTGGGGTGCTTGGAAAGGTGCGTTCGGAATTGTGGGATTACAAGAATTCCCATTGTCAGTTCTATGAAGCGGGTCGCACGAGGGCGAGGAAAGGGGTGTACTGAAAGCAACCATATTGGCGGACATGAAATTAAGACTCTTCATGACAGTGAATAATGCCGAAACGGAAGGGGTAGGGATAGGTAAAGCACAGGCGGAGAACTGCTCCTTCGCAGGGTCAAAGATCTGCGGAGGTGACAACCGGAGAAGAGTCTGTATGACCATCTGAACCGAATCCGCTAGTTCCAGCGATAATTCGTGGAAATGTACTATGTCGGGGGCTGGCTGTACAGAGGGGGTAGTGGAGCCAGGCGATGATGGTAGTGGCGATCGCTTAGGGTTCTTCAGATGTCCAATTTGGGACGGTAACGGCACAGAGAAAGCGCGCGATAGTCGATGGAGGGGAGGAGAAGCGTGGTCTAATGGATTGTGCTCCAGGTTGAGTCGGTTGGTGGGTGTAGTGAAGTCAGATTCCTCCGATTCCTCCCCATGCCCCTTCCTTCCGGCTCCGGTGCTCCATCGCCTGGTCTTGAACCTCTCAAATCCCGTATTCACTTCTGATTCTGGTTCATGCTCGGAGGGGACGGAGTCTGCATCCGATGAACTGAGGGAGGCGTGACGATCGGCCAAGGATGGAAGAGACGGGGCGGGTCCGGTGTCCGTGGGCCACGCGAAACCGAATTTACCAGAGTGAGGAAGCTCAAGGACGAGAGAATCTTGGAGGGAAGGTTCGCTACCAGCACCAGCGATTGCTGTCGGCAGACGTACAGTGGGGAGTCGTGGGGCGGTAGACATGGAAAGGTGACGGCTGAAGAGATACTGTGGTTGCTGGACAAACCCGCCGGGATTGAAACGGTACGAGGGGAACCCTAGCGATAGTAAGGTGGCTATATCGAGCCAAATTGAAAGGTTCCCCTGTCAGCGAAGGTCGATATAGGCCCTGCCCGTGAGTCACGGCGATGGGCCCCAAGAACTGAGAACGAGAACTGAACGGAACCAGTGGACGGTTGCCACCAGACCGGAACTGCGCTCGTGGATCCACGGGCCGTTACTTGGTCCTTATCAATCTCACAGATCTCTCAGGCTCACTCAGGTCACCATCTGCTTGCCCCTTGCCCAACTGCTCCTCTCGAAGACTCTTCTATCATCGGAGTCCGAGTGTGACCCTCATGTTTATATCTGAGTCCGAGTGTCTCTTGGAGTGCCGAGGCGGTGATACAGTATGTCCGCGGAATCAAATCACATAGATACTCTAATATTTTGGTCATCCTGATAGGTTCACGGCACATAGGTCCAAATGTACTCCGCCAAAGTTCCCACTGGCACGACCAGTCAAACCTCGTCATAACAGCGACCACTGTCAGTGGTATTTGCAGTGGCATACCTATTACGACGTGGTGCTATCGAGACGCATCATGAACAAGGGTATTTGCGCACCCCACAACGGTCACTGCACTTGGCAAACCCCTAGGCAACAACTGAAAAAGCTCGGCCCAAGTTCGGCCTTGTACGACGCCGCACTGAAACCGGACGTGAAGAGGATGGGTATCATTCAGCTTCAATTTCTTCGCTGTACTGCCCGAGTGAATGAAGAACTCTTGCGCCCAAGTCCAAGTTCACGCCACATGTCGGCGTGTCATCCTCGCCGCGGAAGACACTCTTCCCATCTTCACCCATTCCAGTCGGTGCTTCAAAACCGTAAATAGGTTTTCGCGCACACCTCGAAAGGGGGCCGACCCCTCTAACAACCTTCGAGGGTTCTATCATGAATGCCCTACGCCCTTTGCTACGTAGGGTGGTAAAGCCATGGCATTAACAAGGGGGCAGAGGAAACTCTGTGTGTCTAAAGGAACCAGGCAGCCCCTTGGACGCTCAGAGCCGTTCCCAGCCTGTTCTCATCTTTACACCGACACGACGCCTCGGCCACTTCCACCGAACGATTTTCCGGATAGCAGCACCCAATGGACCCTCAATGCCCACTCCCCGATGGACACGGAAGTCACTTTCATTGACCAAGCCTGCATACCATTTTGAGTTCTCCCGCTGCGCCGTGCGTGATAGGTTGCACCTCGGAGTACCTCAAATACTGCCTCAAGGTTTGCACGATGACTTCATCCGGCACTTTGCGAGTTCACGTTTGTCTTCTCGGACATTACAGTATCTCATTGCATATGTGATATGATCGAACCCTTCCAGGACTGTTGGATGAAATATGCTGTCGGAGTGAACGTAAAGAGGGCACGGACACGGCGCAGTCTACGTTCCACGCATAGTTGGGCCGGTTTCGTGCGAGCAGTCGAGCCAAACTTGTTGGCCGCACACCGGGCGCATTGATTTCATTCCATATCGGCATTTCATATCGCTAATTGTAAACCTAACTTTAAGAGACATTGTCCCCCCTTCACATCGGAGAGGGAATGTACTGTTGACATTTGTCGCCGTGACAATGTGTGCCGGGGGAGGGCATGGGAAAAAGCCCATTCACAAAACTGACACGATTACAGTAGTACCGCTGAGACTTTGTTTTTTTGGAAAGGGGATGTGTTAGAGCAGGATATACTGTACTAGTAACCCAACAACTCTACCCAATGTACTGGTGTGGGCTGCGAGGCAAATGAAGGATATAAATACTTTTACGCACGCCCCAATAGTGGAATAGTGTGGTGCTCCATTTCCAGGGTCGTTCTGTAATCCCGCAACTATTCCTACCCACCAGTTCAGTTCACAGCGTTTTTTGTCAGGGTCCTTTCCATGTGTTTGTGACCGAGTTTATGAAGTCCTTGTCCGTAACGCTTTCATCATTGATCTCCTGTCGGGGTTCCTTGAGGCCATGGGCGCTGGTTCATGCCAGAGTAGGGGTTGATTTACTAGTTTATGTTTCCTAGGTAAGTGTTGACTATGCGCGATGTTTCTGTCAGTGCGTTCACGCCGCGTTTTTCTTAATTTTATCCTCGAGGGGATGCCCTCTTTGGGATTGGCGGGCGGTGTCTTCGTATGTTAGCCGGTGCGTCCCCTTGTGCACTCAACCAGTTCGAGTTCGAGCTCAAGATCCCCGAGATCTACTGAAACTCAAAGCTCGCCGTAAATTCAGCCTCACATGTTTCATTCACGGAACTACACTCGAAGTCTTGAATTCTACGCGCTAGTATATCACAGGTGGACAGATTAACGAGATTCTGGTAAACCCTTACTGTACGTCGCCGTCAAGTGCCAGGATTACTGGGCGCTTAATACACAGGGGAGTGGAGGATGGAGTCGTGGTTGTGAGTAAGAAAGACACTGTGTTACGAATAACAATGTATGTAAAGAGTGGCGAAGTGCAAAGAAAACCAAGCGAACCAGACGACGGATCGCAAAGAGACGGGAATTGGGCGGGGAGCCAAATCGATGAAGGTGGTCTGCTTTGTATAACGAGGTAAAGCATACCGACACGTTCAGTACTGCAGCTCGACATCACCCTCAGCTACCAAGTCCATGTCATGATAGCTAACTTTCTTTGCGGCCCGCGGGTCCTCTTTCGCATCCGGTGGGGGAGGGGGAGGAGGTCCCCCGGGCTCACCACTGCGCGTGTTCCTACGATTGATGGGCGCCCTGCGGATGCGAGGTTCGTCACTCAACGGTTGATCCATACTGACAGGAGGTTTGGCTGGTAGCCCCGCAGAAGCCGGTATCGTCGTTGGCGACTCTGTTGGATACTCTGCATATCCGCTGATACGCTCACTTAGTCGACGCGCAGAGGTACCATCGTCGCGGCGCGGCGCGAGTGATATATTCGGCACATGCGCGTAAGCGTAAGGGTCCCAATGCTGAGGAATGTTCATGGGAGGCGGAAACCCCCCCGGCGGGTACGGTGTAGGATAGAAAACACCCCCATTAGCCCCCCGCATGTAGTCGGCAGGTGGAATCGGAGGTGGTCCGGGTAGACCGAAGGCCTGAGGCGGCGCTTGTTGACCAACACCTCCAGTCTGGGGTAGATGACTGTATGGTTGGATGTGATGAGGATCGAGAGCGAAATTATTGAAGTACGGCAGCTGGAGAAATACATCAGTAAAAAACAGTAATCGGATCCTTAAGGCACTGACATCATCAAGTGGCTTCACAAGCTCCGGGTGCTTGTTTGCAATGTGTTTTTCCACAAAAGATGTCGCCTTGAAGAGCTTCTGACAAGTCTTGCAGCGAAATTTGCCTTCATCTTCCTGCTTTATGAAAGGCTCGGTGACCTTGGCTAATTCCCTGGGCATAGGGTTGGAATCACAGGGTAAAGCATGCCGTGAAATAGCTCACTCGTCATAAGCCTTCCCCCCATAGGCACGAGGGTCGACGGAATCCCGGTCAAGTAGTAAGGCGAGTTTAGAATCCAGCCACTCGATCCAGCGATCCTCTGCTCTCGGTCTAAGGGTAGTGACAATCAGAAAGTTGGGGAAACGTACCACTCTTCTTCCATTCGCGCGAATCATCCTCTTTGGTAGCCGTGTCTCGACCACGATCTTCAGGGGAGTGTTCCTCCTTAAACTTCAGATCACCGTCCTCCTGCATGGCGGGTTCTTCCTTGATTTTTACAGAATTCTCTGCCATTTTGGCTTTATACTCATCGTAGATGGCTTTTGGTAACGGTTTCCTCAGATGCTGTATACACTTGCGCTGCAGCTCCTCCTGATGGTCGGTGGTCACAGCACAGTAGTAGCATGTGTGGAAGGCGTTGCGCAGCGCCGCTAACACTAAATCGAGTGACATAGTGGTCTTTGCTCGTTGACTCAGTGGCTGGTGGCGCACGCAAAATGCGCGACAGTCTTACCTTGCGAATTTTCAGATCGTCTTCATCAAGACCATCTTGCGCTGCCTCCGCATAAACTTTCTCGATGCGTTGCTCAATCGCCGGAAGTACGCTTTTGGGAAGCTCGGGATCATCGCGATCCTCCTCGCCCTCAGCCAATGTCACAATGTCCTCTTGCAACGGACCTTCCGGAAGAGTAGCAATTTCCTCACGAGACAGGATGCGAATCCTTCGAAGAGCATGGTACTCTGCCTCGAGGCGGACAAGTAAAAGCCGTGCCCTTTCCAAATCTTTCTCGAGGATGTCTGGGCGACTTGCCACTTCCGGTGCATAGCGAATGCGGTTTTTGAAAGGCTGTTTGTTGTGTAGGACATGAAGTTTGAAGCCATCAATCTATGCATGAAACGAGATGAGAATCACGTCATTAGGGAGGCACACAACGGACTCGCCTTTCGTTCACTCAGCTCTGACATGACAACATTGATATCGGCATCATCGTGGTACTTTAGCCAGCCTGCACGGTAAAAATTGCGCTTCTGAAGAGGATCTCCCAAAGCGAGGTAGATGAAGCCAGGGATAGTGTCAAGAGCCTGTCGCAACTTGGTAAGACATGGTTCACGAGCTAGTAGAGGATGCATATGCCGACCGTTTCGAGTTTCACACGCCCAATGTCCGGCGGAATTGTGCGAATCATAACCTGATGACCCTCCGGGGCCACAGAAACCTCTTCACCCCTGTCGCGATTATCCCTTTTTCCATTCTCAACGCCTTTGCCGTTCGCATCAAGCTTGTCGCCGTCGTCCTCAACCTCCACAACAACATCCTCATCAACCTTCATTGATTCATCGACGGGTGCCAGACTATCGTTGTCAGGGAGCGCTTCCTGTTCGTCCTTTTCTTCTTTCTTTAGAGTTACTGACTGCTTCGCAGGAGAAGAGGGCTGGTAAAGGCTGCCAGATTGGAGATCAAACATGCCAGCATCAAGATTCTCTAAAAAGGTATTCAATCGACCCCTCCAACCCTCCTTCCGAACCCGTTTGCGTAGGTACGCGTTCTGGGCCGAAGGGTCGTACTTTTCAGCGAACCAAGGTGATTTTCGATGGTGATCGAACATTGTTTGCAACTAAAACAAACCCAGGACGTCAGTTACCGTAACCGGATAACAAAAGAAACCAGCGCACCTGCTGTGCAGCGAATGATTTCTTGTACTTCTCCCATCGTAATTTGATGCCGTTTCGGGGTTTCGATCCGTCACCAGCTTGCAACTGAGCAGCCTTATCGGAACTATCTTCTTCCGCAGCAGCTTGCGGGTAATAGTACCGGAACCACTCAGCGAATTGTTTGAGGGACGCCGGATAGTCGAGGGTATGCGGGTCCGGAGGTGCCCGACGGGAGGGTGGGTGGTGGTACGAGGAACGCCTTGGTGACTTGTATCCAGGGCCTCTGGAATCTAGGTTACATTTTTAGATCCAGAACACTTTTTGAAACACAATAACCTGCCCGCCTACCATATTCGTCATATCTGGGCCTGGCGTCGCGTTCGTAGGGTGATGTGGAACGCCGACGCTTGCGAACTCCTATGTTTAGTAGGGTCTGCCCACAGTTCTACAGTATAATTAAAGCGTTACGCACCATCGTCTGGACTACGACTTCGACCCCGGCGACCATAATCGTACATTGCACGGTCCCTTTCCATTGCATATGTCCTTTCCCTGTCCCACGAGTCCCAGTCGCCCCGGTAAGGGTCTGGACCGTGATGGTCCAGGTATGGGGGCCTGACAGAGTACGGGGCTCTGTGAGGAGAGCGAGAGCGCGAACGACGAGAAGGAAGATAAGCAGAGGCAGCCCAAGACATTTTTTCAGAAGACTGGAAGTTGAGAAGGGAAACAAGGAGAGAAAGGAAGAAGAGGATAGATGAGAGACATGAACGCAGATAGAGCGAGCATGATGAAGAACAGACCTCTTAGAAACCACGAAGACGAGAACAATGAGTGCGCAAGGGCGTTGTTTTGAACGCTGCTGCGACGCTCAGTCCAAGTTTCGCGATGCAGAACGACGCCCACTCGAACCGGACCTTCGCGTGTCGCTCTTTCGTATTCACTCCGCTTCGATCTCAGCACACCTCAGCCACTCGGCTTTGTTTTCTAAATCTAAAACACATCGCCTAATACATTCTCTAGCTGCACTGGCTGTGGGGACCGCGACATAGTCCGTGCTCTCTCGCGACGTCTCTTGTTCATCTCTTTTCTCTTAAAGTATTTCCCTGTCGCCTGGCTACGCGCTTCCCGTTTGTCTAGAACCCGCGCAAGCTCTACGTTCTTCAGATACTCGCGTTGCTCAGACCTTGACTGTGAGAGCTCCAAGCGCAGCCGAGCAGCGTGCATGGCCGCCTCGTGAGCTGGGGGCGGTCAATCGAATCAGTATCAGCGCATCTGTCATATGATCGATACTCACCGACTTGTTCCGTCAACATATGCCACTTAAACTTAGGCAAATATTTCAGCGTCCAAACGTCATCTCTCCATCGCGTTCCTTTCTTCCCACCGATAGGCTGTGCGTTCAACATGTCCGCAACAGATCGAGCAATTTTCTTGTCCTTGAATTCGACCCAACCTTCCGTATAATGCGGTTTTTTTGTAGCGGTGTATTTGCGGCGCAGATGAGCGCGTTTCGCGTCTGCAAAAGTGACGTCGCAGTGTGGTCAGGAGTGCATGCATGTTGTTATACCTTCTTTTTGCAAATAAACACGTCCCACTTCCCCGTACTGTGTCATAAGATGCCGCACTTTCGTGGGTTGCATACCGGGAGGGATGCGTGAGATGTAAACGACCCCAGCCCTTTCTTGGGCGGCCTTGAAGGCGGCAAGTGCTTCTGGCGTTAGCGGCTTGACAACCTTGGGACCAGCAAAACCCTCTGCGTCCATTCCATTGCCGAGTCCCTCGACGTCACTGTCTTGTGCCGACATCTGGTCTTCCTCCGCCCCGGAAGGACCTTCCCAGTCGACAACTCTTTCAGAAGTCAAATTCGAGGAAGAGACATCTCCAAGCTCGCTCAGCATGAATCTGGGGTCGGCCATGGTGATCGTCGTCAGTAGCTGAGTCTTAGGCCTCAATTTCCCGGAGACCGCGGTCCGGATAAGCAAGCACACAAGCAGACTGCCACGGTCACAGCGTGAATCGCAGGGCTCAGAGACAAGATGAACACCTCGTTATTAAGTCAGTCCGCCATTAAGATCGACTTTACTGCGCTCCTCCACTGAGTATATGGAACGCAGATCCTTTCAATATCATTTACCCAACCGCCGTCCAGGCCTCCCTTCCTTCCCAGTGCTCACTCGCTAGATTTGACCGCTCAGGTCGTTTCGTAGCCGCAGGCCGTAGCGATGGCTCGGCAGCCATATGGGATCTGGAAACACGTTCATCAGTCCGTTGGCTTGAGGGCCACGTCAAAGGCATTACCAGCGTCGAGTGCGTCATGTATGACCCTTGAGCAACTGAGTGAGTATTCATAACCCGCAATAGCTGGTCGCGGAATTCGCGCTTTGTGTTGACCTCCTCGAAGGACTGGAACGTAATTGTGTGGGACTTGGCCTCAGACATTGATCCCCCGCAGAGAAAAACAACCATCAGGTTCGACGCACCCGCTAGTTCCGCGTCTTTCCACCCTAGGAACAGGTGCCGCATTTCGGTTATTTTTTTTTCTTGCCGACACTCACATCCTCATAGCCAAATCATACTGGCTTTACTTCAATCTGGCGATGCCTACCTGGTTGACCTTCGGAAGAAGCACCGCGGCAGAGTCGAGCTGGAAGAGGTGCAGGACGACAGCGATGACGAGTCAGGTGCCTCTCCAAGGTCAACTATTGCATTCCCCCCGCTTCGTTCAAGCACATATACAGCTTTCTCACAGATCAGCAATGACTGTGGCCCAATTTGACCCTACTGGCCGGCATATCTTTGTCGGAACGTCAACAGGGTCCGTCCTTGTCTTCAATACGAGGACTAAGACCGTCAGTTGTGCTTTATTAGGTCATTTCAACGGATTGATTGGTTTATTATAGATGGTAGCTAGGCATAAAATTGCAGGTGCTGGTGTTATGAAGGGTTTGGACTTTGCCAAGTCTGGCCGGTGAGTGTTGCGTATTGGAGGACTTAGCCGCCAGAATCTCCAACTCATGACGGACAGACGTTTAGTGACGAACTCCTCGGATCGAACACTCCGCCAGTTCACTCTACCTACTTACTCACCTCCGAATGCCGACAGAGAGTATATGGAACAAGAACTCGAGCCAACGCATAAATTTAGCGACCCAATCAATAGAATTGCGTGGCACGCAATGTCCTTCAGTCCAGATGGTGAATGGCTAGCGGGAGGTGCCGCAGACCCCGCCTCTCATAAAATCTACATCTGGGACATCGCAAACGATGGACAGCTAGCGAGCACGCTGGACGGAGGTCGCGAACCTCTGATTTACGTTCATGTGGGCCATCCTGTTCGTGAGACGACTGACTCTCTGAAGAAGGTGATTCACAGTGGCACCCGAGCAAGCCCTCGATTGTTTCTACTACTAATCACGGTAATATTCTCATCTGGCACTGCCCAGCGCCCGAACGCTGGGGTGCATTTGC
Organism: Lactarius indigo; assembly: GCA_025766275.1. Classification (NCBI taxonomy): domain Eukaryota; kingdom Fungi; phylum Basidiomycota; class Agaricomycetes; order Russulales; family Russulaceae; genus Lactarius; species Lactarius indigo. The sequence continues at coordinate 100,010 of JAFKAC010000119.1, read as the reverse complement.
GGGTGGCTTCGAGGAAGTTGATGAGAACGTGGAGTATGAGGAACGGGAAGATGAGTTTGATATTGTAAATCCCCTCGTCCAATTGTTTTCGTTTAAGTCGGGCTAACCAAGGTCCCTCAGGAAGATGAAAGCGTGTTGGCAGAACGAAAAATGAAACAGGAAGAAGAAGAGGTGGATGTATTGACTGGGAAGGACGCTGAAGAAGAGATCGTTGATCACCCACGCGTCAACGGAGACGAAGACGACTTTGCGTGGGCTGACGATGAACCCGACGAGGACACGCGGGAATGGGAGATGAAGATAATGATGGAGGACGAGTCGGACATGATATAATATAATAGTCTTACAATAGGACCGAGTTGCGAGTTGTTTATACTTGTTGAAGCACGCGCCCGTACATCATTCGGGTCCACTGTCGCTCGGCTGCTCTTGCTGTTATCAGTGCGGTTACACTCTCGTCGTGTGTCTCGCGACGTCAAAACAATCCCTCGTCGCGACATATGCCATCAGCCATGCCAGAATCCCATCAGATTTTCAAGGTACATCCCACTCACCGTGTCCGTTGTTCTCACCCACAATTTCCCCCGCGTCGTACAGGCCACTTATAGTGGAATTCCTGTCTACGAGCTGTGAGTTTATCGGTTAACCCGAATGCGCGTCTGCGCAGTCTCACTGTCCGCGCAGGATGTGTAAAGGTGTCGCAGTCATGCGCCGGCGCTCGGACTCGTGGCTTAACGCCACGCAGATTCTAAAAGTCGCTGGCTTCGACAAACCACAGCGTACCCGGGTCCTCGAACGTGAAATCCAGAAAGGCGAACACGAGAAAGTCCAAGGCGGCTATGGGAAATACCAGGGTGCGACCCTCCGCACTCACGGAAGACTTTGCTTATTGATTTCTCTCAAGGTACATGGATCCCTCTCGAGCGTGGTCTGCAGCTCGCGAAACAATACAACTGCGAGAACCTTCTACGGCCCATCATTGAATTCCAACCTGCGGCGAAGAGCCCACCACTCGCCCCGAAGCACATGGTTGCTCCGACGACCGGGCGGCCCCCTCGGCGCGCGGGCACGGATGGCAGCGTTCCCAACGCCCGTACGCGCAAAGCAGGCGACGGAGGTGAAGAGCCGGACGCTGTGGACGAGACGATGCGTGGATCGGAGGACGGGTCGATGTCACCTTCCCCCTCCAGAGCTTCATCCAGCTCACGCACACCCTCTCCCATCCGCAGTTCCCCAGAGCCCACCCTCCCCTACCGAAGCCCCGATCACGCCCCCCCTTCACCCTCTCCTGACTCGCGGAAGCGCGGCAAACTTCCTCGGCGCGCGCAGTTAGATGCCCACGAGGATGATTCCGACCCAGATCCTCTACCCGGAGCGAACGGAACGGTTGATGACCGGTCCTATGGCGATCAAATCCTGGAGTACTTTATTTCCGACTCAAACCAAATTCCTCCAATTCTTATCAATCCCCCGCCCGACCTGGACCCGAACATGGCCATCGACGATGAGGGGCACACTGCATTGCACTGGGCATGCGCAATGGGCCGTATCCGAATCGTCAAGTTTCTACTCTCCGCAGGCGCGGATGTATTCAAAGTGAACAAATCCGGTCAAACGGCGCTTATGCGCAGTGTCATGTTTGCCAATAACTATGACGTGCGAAAATTCCCTGAGCTGTACGAGTTGCTGCACCGTTCCACACTTAACATAGACAATTACAATCGGACCGTGTTCCACCATATCGTCGACGTGGCCATGTCAAAGGGCAAGACGCACGCCGCGCGATATTACATGGAGACGGTACTAAACCGGCTGTCAGACTACCCTCGCGAGCTTGCGGACATCATCAACTTTCAAGACGAGGACGGGGAGACAGCGCTGACGATGGCTGCGCGGTGTCGCAGCAAACGCCTGGTAAAACTCCTCATCGACCACGGTGCCGATCCAAAAATTGCAAATCGCGACGGAAAGAGCACAGAAGACTACATCTTGGAGGACGAACGTTTCCGTTCCTCGCCAGTGATGCCATCGCGAGCGCTTTCGATGTCGTTCCGCAACGTTCAAGCAGCGTATCCGCCTGTGCAAGCACCCGCAAACTACGCCTTTGCGCCAGCGAACGGCGACCGTATGCCGCTGCACCACTCAACTGCCGCGCAGACAGCGAGCACACGCGCGATCACTGATATGGCCAGCATGCTCGACAGTTTAGCGGCATCATTCGACCAAGAACTACGTGACAAGGAACGGGATCTCAATCAAGCTCATGCATTGTTGGGTAACATCCAAGCTGAGATCCTCGAGTCTCAGCGGGCGGTAGGCCAGCTCAAGGTGCAGAGTCAAGGCCTCGACGAGTCGCGCGGGACACTGCAGAAGATGGAGACCGAGCTCAGCGCAAAGATGGGCAAGCGGTATCGCCTCGGATGGGAGAAGTGGGTCAAGGACGAAGAGGAACGCGAAAAGGCCGTGCGGGATGCTACGGGGGGTGTACTCGCGCCTTTGCCTTTGCTCTCTCTGTACACGCTTGAAGAGCCTGCACTCGACGACGAACTTGGCACCAACAGAGCAGGCACAAAGCGCAAGGCGGCACCCGTGGTGGAAGATGTGTCAGACCTGATTGCGTTGCACACTGATATTCCGACAGACCCAGAGTCCCTGCGGGCTGCGTGCGAAGCCTTACGGGAAGAACTCGCGCGGCATCGAAAGCGCCGGAAGGAAATGTTTGACGAGTTTGTGCGTTTCCAGGCCGAAGCGGGCACTGGTGGACGGATGGCGGACTACCGTCGACTGATTGCCGCCGGCTGTGGAGGCATACCAACATCCGAGGTGGATGGGGTCGTGAGCATGCTTTTAGAAGTAGGGAATTTTCTATTGTTCTCATTTCCTGCTTTCTTTCTAACGTCATCTTCGCAGTCTCTCGAATCTGAAGAACCGAGTTCTTCTTCTGTAGCTTGGAGTAGTACAACGCAGCTTTCGCGGTCTGTGCCTGTGGGATAGTACGGAAGCGGAACGATACCTCGTCTTGACTGTTGTTGCGCTAAACTTTCCCTGTTGTACTTGGTTGGTACCCAATGTATCCTGTGCAGTGTGCCCTGTGTTAGCGTCGTGACATTCGCGGTCACGTGCTGTTACGTGACACTCTGTGACCGGAGAATGGTGCTTAGTCAGTCACACCCCAGCCGTGTTACGCGGTCAGTTGGGTCTGTGAATACGCGTGCTAGCCTGGCATTTACAGCGCCATGCCTCTCAGTGCGGCGCAGATTCGCGGTGCAATCACAAGCAGCCCGTGGACAAAGGACTTTTTTCACTTGCAGCCCTTCCCCCTCAGCCACCTGAAGCGGTATTCGTTCGAAGATATTTTGGTCAAGGCCGCCAAACCGAAGGACCGCATCAAATATTGGAATATCGTTCCCGGAGACAGGGTTAGAATAATCGGAGACAAAGAGGGAAAGCTGCTCGAGGTGGCAAAGATAAACAAGCTCTCGAACCGTGTGTTCCTCAAGGGAGCGGCAGCCAAGGTGTGTCGAGTCCCAGTTTTTTTTCTTATGCCACTTTGTTTAATTGGGGCTTTCCAAGACTGAAGGTGGCTTGAAAAACGTGCATTATTCACGATGCCAGCTATTTATTGGTGACTTTGAGTTTCCGCCTAGAGGCAAGGCTATCGAAGCGCGTACACTTCCGTACGTTCGACCTCTTCTCGCCTGTTCTTCATATACCTTATCGACATGTCAGGGTCTTCGCTACCCGCGTCGGCACTTCGAAACCTTACTGGCAACCCATGGGTGCCCGTTACGAATGGGAACGCTTCGCAGCGGGAACAACGCCAAGGCTTCCTGGGACTAGCAATACCTCGGGCCGCATCAAAATTCCCTGGCCGAAGCGACCAGAACGTCCAAAATATGAATGTGTGTCGCATTTTCTCGTATGCATAGCGCAATTCTAAAACCTGCCCGAAAGCTACACTATACACCTCGAAAGCGGAGGACGTGATGGCGGTCACATACAAGCCATTTACACTCCCGTCTGACGAGAACGCAGAGGCGCCCCAGGTCGACGCCGAGAACGACTACATCCAGTCGGTGCTCGACCCCGAAAAGCACACGTATGATGCAGCAGCCCCGGTGGAACTTCACTTGCAAAAGGAACTGTCGAACCCGCACAGCCGGGCGAAGAAGCAGGCACGCTGGCAGGCGGTGCAGGCCCGGCAGCGCGAGCTGCTCGCTCAGTACGTGCGACACGAGCTGAAGGATCTCAAAGGCCGGACCCGGCGTGAGGCTCGTGCCGAGGCAGTGTGGAAGTGGCGCGAGCGGCTGGCGGCAGACCTTCGCGAGGAGAAGAAGAGGCGTTGGGTTCATCGTGGCGGAGAGGCGGCAGTACTCAGGCAGAAGGTGCGCCGGGCGAGGAAGGAGCGTAAACAAGACGAGCGGCTGCGTAATTTGGTGCTCAAGAACGAGCCAAACCAGATTGTTCCAGCTACCTCGTAGTAGTTGGGAACTTACCATATATAGAGATGACGGTGACATAGTCGTGAGATCTAGTGAGTCAGATGAGAGATGATTCATAACCCGATTCGGCTTGATTGCGGTCCTGTTCCATTCACCACACGACACCCACACGACATTATAGACTACACCCGACCAGGCAGTCATGTCCGATTCAAGTTCGCACATTCCCCCTATTTATTCTCGCAATCGTCGTTCCTCTGCCGCGGACCCCTCCACTGTCCCTTTCATCAAACCAGTCATGCTTGGGAGACGTCGTTCCTCCTCCATCTCCTCGATAGATACCCCCTATCATGCTCTTCCACAAACCCCGGACCTTGCACAGGAAATACATATACCTTCTGTCATAGCAGAGGCAGAATTGGTATCAGACGACATAGAAGAAAATACTATCGATGATGAGCCCACGCCCTCTGGTACTCCAGTAGACGGTCGAATACAATGGATCCATTTCATGCTCGGCGCTGCAGTTCTCTTACCTTGGAATGGTGAGTTGGTGACTTCTCCTCGCGCACCATGCAAGCTTATTCAGCTGGTAGTCATGATCACCGCGGAGCCATATTTTATCTCGCAATTGCAGCGCTCTTCCATCCGAAGCACTTTCGGTTCATATCTCGCAACTACATTCACACTCTCCAACTTCCTTTTCCTCGCTCATGCAACAATTACTTCGAAGAAGGTCCGTGTGTCACAATGTATCTCTTCTATAATTGCTCAACGAATGATACAGGTCCCGCCCGCTGAACGAACTAGATGGTCGATGCTCTGCCTTGCTTGCCTCACAGGTCTCCTCACTCTCAGCACTTTCGTCGATCTCCCTGAGGGCATATTTATTACATTCGTCATTACCACAGGGATCGCGCTAGCTGGTGCTGGCGCCTACTTACAAACATCCGTGATTGCCGTGGCCTCTCTCTTTGGCCCTTCTATAATCCAATCCTTGATGTCTGGTCAGGCCATCGTTGCCGTCATCCTCTCTTCTGTACAGCTCATCAGTGCGGCCACGTCGTTGCATTCTTCCCAAGTCGGCCCTACCGATGGGGCTGCCGAGACAAAGTCCGCAAGGCTATTTTTTAGTATTTCTGCTTCATTTTTACTTGTCTGCGGAACCGCGAACGTCTGGATGACGCGCCTACCCTCGTACCGGGCTGTCGTGCCAGCTGATAAACCACGGAGGCAACGCACACTGTCAATCTCTGCAGACTTCCTCTTACCAGCTCCCAGTGGTTCCGATGCCAGGGTATCGGATTCCAAGGCGATGTGGGACCAGATCCTAAGCATCACACGGAGGAACATCATATATGAAGTTGCAGTTGCTTATGTCTTCATAGTCACCCTTGTAAGTCATCGAGCACCATCGTTCGAACTTTTGACACAACATGATATCCGACACAGTCCGTCTTTCCCACCATTACAATCTCAATTGTCCCCACAAATCCCGCAATACACCCACTCTTTTTCAGTTCGCTCCACTTCCTCGTCTTCGGCATTGGCGATTGGTTCGGGCGGTACCTCTGTAGTATCCCGAGGCTCCTCGTCTGGTCTGCGAAGAACCTGTTGGGACTCTCGCTCGCGCGAACACTCTTCATTCCGCTCTTCCTGGCGTGCAACCTTCAACGCGACGCTTCATCGCCATCGGCACCACCGATGATAAGCTCAGACGCATTATTCATGCTATTATTGTTCGCCTTTGCGTTGAGCAACGGTTACGTATCAAGCATGTGCCTCATGAGTGCGTCATCGCTCGATCACAACCCCCAGCTAATGGGCCGCAAAGAGGACGTCGACCTCGCGGCGCCAATCGCAAGCTTTTGTATTGTTGGTGGGTTGGTGATTGGAAGTGTCTTGAGCTTCATTGTGCGCGCGATTGTATGTGGATGTAACCCCTTCCTTACAGCATAATGAACCCCTTCGTATATATATAGGACTCCGGGACCCCGAGACTAACTACATCGCATCTCCTTATCTTGTCCTGCTATACTCTTTAGAGATCCTATTGTGCACTGAGTACGCTAATCACAGCTATGTAATATACACATATTCTCGCTGTAACACGCGTGTGGGGGATCAACTTCCGAATTCTCAGCCTATGGGAGTTTCGCGAGGAGCGCCGGGTAATCTAGGCGCGAGTTCTTGCATCTGCTTAGCCTGTCTTCTCCGCCTATGCTCCGCCTGACGCATAGCATAGAAGTCGCGATGGAGGCTATACCGCTTATGGGAAGGTGTCGTGCCAGAGCTGGAGGCTACTGGTGTCGAAGGGAGAGATCCGGGGACAGACGGCGATGGCGACTTGTCGCTGCCCTTCTTCTTGTCGTCGTCGTCTTTCGCTCCTCCTTCAGCAGCCTCACCCCCCTTATCGCCGCTCGGCGCCTTGCCCTTGTTGACTTTCTTCTTCCGCGCTTCTTCTTTGGCCTCCCACTCCGCCTTGACGCGCGCGATCTCCTCTTTGCTCACTACTGCTTCCTTTGGGGCGTTCGGGTCTACTATCTCTGTTGCGAAGCCCGGATCGGAGAGATGCGCGTCGCACGTGTAGACGAAGTCGACCGCGTTGGTGGTAGCGAGACAGGTGGCAGAAGGCTTTGAGCAGACGTAGCACGCGCGCGGTGTTGCGGTCGCCTGTAGTCCGAGTCGCGTTGGCGTGAGGTCGGGTGTGCGTAAGACAGACTTACCCTCCTGAAGTAGACGTTCTGAAATGACATTCGAGTTGGTGCCCAAGATGTATCTCGATCACGGTCCGCTTGCCCCCTCATTAACCCGGGCCGCGTTTCCGGCGCATTATCTTATCAGTCACACGAGAACATTACGCCAGTCCCAACGTCACTCACACGTTCGAGCCATGTCTGAAACCGCGGGGAAAGTAATCAAGTGCAAGGCTGCTCTATGCTGGGGTGCGGGCGAGCCACTCAAGATTCAAGAAATCGAGGTTGAACCCCCTCACTCACACGAGGTCAGAATTAAGATTCTCTACACAGGCAAGCAGCTGGTACACTCGCCTGCATTCAATCATCTTTCTGAACACCTCATTTTATAAGGCATCTGTCACACCGACGAATACGCACGCAGTGGAGCAGACCCCGAGGTATGGGTATAAGCTCAGTTTGGGTTCCTGATCTGCGACACGATCGCTGGTTTTCAGGGCGCCTTCCCAGTTATTCTTGGGCACGAAGGCGGAGGAATCGTGCGCGGTTCTTTCTCCACACCATTTCAACAGGATTCATCGATCACTCCTGTCCACTATCTAGGTTGAGTCCGTGGGCGATGGTGTTACTAGTGTGAAAGTTGTGCGTGGACCTCAGAAGCTCCCCATCCATGATCACACTCATGCATGGCTCGTCTTAGGGGGATCATGTGATCCCCTTATATACTGCCGGTCTGTATTCGCGATCATATTTGATGTCGGACTAGGCATGACTCGACTTCTATCTTTCAGAATGTAGGGAATGCAAGTTCTGCAAGAGCGGGAAAACCAATCTGTGCGGCAAAGGTCGGATCACATTGTTCTTCTGCTCGCAGTCACCGATAACTCTAAATTCCACTCAAAGTACGCGCGACCCAAGGTCAAGGTCTTATGCCTGATAAGACCAGTCGCTTTTCGATCAACGGGCAGAAACTTCTTCACTTTGTATGCGTAGTCATCGCTCCTCTCTAGCCAATCGCCTAACGTGATTCGTCGTGAGATGGGAGTCTCGACATTCTCCCAGTATACTGTTGTCGCGGACGTGTCGGTTGTTGCCATCAACGAGAACGCCCCACTGGACAAGGTCTGCCTGCTGGGATGTGGTATAACCACTGGCTGGGGCGCCGTCACAAAGCAACCTGGTGTTAGTACGTCGGTCTGGGCTATCCTGCTTTTAGATCGGGGGGCTAATCCCCTCCCATAGAAGGTTCAACTGTCGCAGTATTCGGCTGCGGTTGTGTTGGCCTGAGCTGCGTCAATGCTGCCAACCTCATTGGGGCATCGCGCGTGTTCGCTATTGACGTAAATCCCGCAAAGGAAGCATGGGCACGCAAATTCGGTGCGACCGACTTCATCAACCCGCTGCAGCTGCCCGAGGGCAAGCGTATTCAGGACCACCTTGTCGAGCTCACAGATGGTGGGCTTGACTACACATTTGATGCCACGGGGAACGTGAGTCGCGACGAAAGCGAGAAAACTCTCGACGTTGACGCTACGCCGTAACAGGTCGACGTCATGCGTACCGCTCTCGAGGCATGCCACAAAGGATGGGGCGTCTCGACCATCATCGGCGTTGCAGCAGCCGGGAAAGAGATTTCCACACGACCGTGAGTTCGGACTGGTTGACGTGCGTGTCGTAGACTGACTGGTGAGTGGAGATTTCAATTGGTCACCGGGCGTGTCTGGCGTGGGTCGGCTTTCGGAGGTGTGAAAGGGCGAACCGAGCTGCCTGGAATCGTGGAAGGTCAGGGTCATAAGCTCATCCTCATGCGACTACTTCTAACTATTGGTAGATTATCTGCAAGGAAATGTCAAAGTGGACGAATATGTCACACACGAATTCAAATTTGCGGACATTAACAAGGGGTTTGACGCGATGCATGTACGTTCACGTTACTTTTGTCTAGGTGACTCTACTTGACGGCGTTTGTCTAGGCCGGCGATTGCATCCGTGCTGTCGTCGACCTGTGGTGAACTTGACAGGTGTTGTAAGGGAAAGGGAGGAGTGTAGTACCACCTGTGGATGTGTATTGTACGCGACGTGATGGAACAGTGAGGCATTTGTCAGACGCCAAAACACTACTCTGTGCATTACCAGAGAGTAAATGCCACTTCAGAGCAGTCTTTCAGAGCGGTCTCACGCTCCGTGCATGCGGACGGAACAGGAGGCCACAGTGACGTAAATGGGCGGAATCCTCAGCCGTGTTTCCGCTCCCACTGGTACACAGTTCCCACACTCCAAGAACCACGCGCAAGGGCGACGTGCGTGGGACCTCGACTGGGGATAGCAGGTCTCCGTAGACCGCCATGGTTGCGAAGGGGCGATATTTTCACATCACCACAGCTTGGGCATAATGTACGTGACCTGATTTCACGGCCAACTTGACTCAGTGCAGTCACCAACCCCGCTTATCATGATATGCAATATACTACTTTAGTCGAAGTGCGAGCAGTCACTCCAGCGTTATCATTGCATCTGAGAGAAGACGACGAGACTCGGGCCGACCGCAACGCATTGGAGATGTGTGCATGGAATGGTCCAAAACAAGGCTCGAGGGACTTGGAACTTGTGGCACATGCTCAACAACTTACTCCGAGCGAGAATGCCGCCGCCCTTTCGTCACTGCTCTGGTGCCTAAACTTCTTCCATCTTCCGGGGTCGTGACCCACTCCACTCTATATATGCCACCCATTTACAATTCGTCTCCAACTTTGGCTCTTTTCGGATTCCACTCTTTGCCAGCCTCCTTACGCTGGTTATTCTGAGGGTTGTCCGTTCCCTCTTTTTCCTGTCACCGTTTACACCCACCAGTATCTCCGGCGTCCGTTCCGCTCCCTCACTGTGTTCCTTGGAGACAACTGCTGGGGTGTCGCGCTGCGGTTGAAGGTGATCACTTCACGAGAAAGGTTCAGAATTCAAGGTATTCGCACCCCTCACACATGCGCGCACTCTATCGACTGACGTCGTCGTGTCGCTCTTTGGAAGGGTTCTTGATCTTATTTTCCAACATGGATAGAGTCCCGACCGATGAAATCTTCGCTATCCACGCAACTATTCGTAGTCATGAGCTAGAAATTGAATCCCTAGACACTGTAATCCAGTCCATCCTCCGACGAGTTCAACAGCTTCGTGCGCAAAGGGCACGACATGTGGACGCCATTGCTAAATGCCGGGGGTCGATTTCTATGGCCCTGCACGCTCCTGACGATGTCCTGTCTCTCATATTCGAACATTGCGCGGCGGGCGGATGGGTTAATGCGCCACTTGTTGTCTCCCACGTCTGCAGAAAATGGCGGCGAGCTAGTTTTTTCCCGCGGGTGTGGTCGTACATCCACCTTACCAGTGACAGTCTGGACGCCATTGCGAAGACCCGCTTATGGCTTTCCAGGGCTCTTCATTCCCCATTACGTGTCGCAGTCGACATCCGGGTTCTCGACCCTTATATCCTCGACGCCTTTGAACTTATTCTGGATCACGCTTCCCAATGGCGCAGCCTGACTCTCAGCACGAGGTTTGTCCAACAAGCCAGCGAGATCTTGTCACAATGCCGTCGCCCTATCCCTAACCTACGTACCCTCGACATTACAAGCTTCTCCATCGGCGTTGCGACGGAACTGGGCGTAGATGAATTGGCGGGACTCGATGACGCGTTTTCAGATACACCTTCCCTTTCCTGTGTACGCATCGTTTGCAACAGGTTTCCGCCTAGCCTCCCGAAGACTGTCGTCGAACTATCCATAGAGTTGACCGACATTCCGTCCTCGCGCCCATCATTGTCTGCTGCTCTGCATATGCTAGGACAACTTTCCGCTCTTCGGAGTCTAACACTTATAATCCCCTCGTACTTTTCACAAATCATTCAAAATGACGAAGACCTCACAACAGAAACCTACTTGCATCACCTGGAGTGCCTGATAGTAGATGCCCCACCAGATTTCAACGACGTCTTACGACATATTCGCGCCCCTGCCCTTCGATCTCTTCACCTTCGCTCGACGGAGCCGCCATTGAATCATCCCCACGAAGGTACAGGTGAAGCCCTACTCCAATTTCTCAAGTCATCGAACCCTCAGCTCAAGTTGCTGGAGCTACACGACGTCGACATTCGTAGGGACGACTTCGTGCAATGCTTCTCTTCTCTACCTGTCTTGGAGGAGCTACGACTCCACGAGACAGAAATTCCAGATGAAGCGCTGTTGTCCCTCCACGGTCCCAATGGCTCGTGCCCCCGCCTCAAGCGTCTAGATCTCCGCTGGTGCGAGCAATTAGCCGGCCGGGCCTTGGTGGAACTTGTTCGGTCCAGGATCGGTCCAGATAGCGGTCCAAGGACCTCTTTCGACCCCATTGAGCGAATCACTGTCATCAACTGCGCACGCGTAGACGAGTCCAGCATTTTAGACCTGGCCCACGCTACGGTTTGTAGTGTGGTCGTGCGGAACTTGGAAGATCATTGTCGTACGCCCCTGCTAACATCGACCCGAGCGCCTATTTAACACTTGGACCAGGCTCTCGGGGTTGCTGCACCAATGCCCGATATAGGCAGAGATTACGGCTTCGACACCAGAAGGACTTAGGTTCTCCGGAATGGGCCAACGTAAAGCTCGTCTTAGATTAGCGGAGACCTCGTTCTACCCTGGCCCAGTTCCGGCAACTTTCGGGTGGGCCGGCAGAGCACCTTCGCTGTTAGAGTGGATATAATATTTTACTATGAGAACGCATAACAGAACTACTAGTACGGATAACGGGATAAAAAAAGCTTAGGGTATATGTATACACAATTGTATGGCCGGAATGTTCATCCTATTTTTTTTTGTAGTGCCACTACGGATATATCGTGCGCAACCTGGGCTGATCCAGACGGGGTTGATCCAGACGAGGCCTATGCATGTAATTCGCAGCCGGGTGAGGGTGTCCGGAAGCGCTACCACTAAAATCAATGAGTAACAGCAAATATGGAAATGCGTGAAATGCGCTAACTCTGAGAGGGCATGGGGAACATGAGGGCTAAGCGAGCGATCTGATCCTTGGGATCCACCAAAACTGCCGTCTTCTGAATGTTCCCTGATCGCTCCACAGTTAGTTGGACGTTGTGCAACTGGTGTGCTTCGCAACTCACAATTGTATGTGCCGGTGATAACCGCGTCGATCCAGAGAAACTGTTATTGGGGACGAGGACCGTGGAATCATGGAGCTGCTTTGGAACCAGTCGGTGATCGATCAGCACATTTGTGGTATGGTAGATTCAAATGGGAAAAAAAACGGACCCATTGGATACGTATTGGCCCAAGTGAACGATCTTTGGGCGGTCACGGTAGGCGGCTTCGCTCGCCTCTGAGCCATCATCCGTATAATTCTCGCCAGTTCTGAGTACAACCATGTCAATACACGACGTGCCTCATGTCAGATAGTGATGTTGGACTTCACTTGTACACAATGCGTCCACGTTCATCAGCTATCTCAACGGGTGCCTCATCGTACTCATAAGGGCCGTCATTGCTGAAGTCGCCGACACTGAAGAGTCCTCTTGATCGGTACAGGTCTGGGCCGACGGAGAAGTAGGATGGCCTACCGCTTTAATTCGTTGCCGTATTCGTCACGGAAGATAACGTTCATTCCGGGGGGTACAATGTAGTAGGTGCGTTCAAGATTGGTACTCCGGCCATAAGATCCGTACCCAGATCGACCCCTGTCGGGAGAATGACGAGGGATCTAAGCGCGATCGATGATAAGCGGACATTATGGGACCACCGCATTAAAACAACCAACCGTGATGCGATCCCCATTATCCAAAGCCTGCACTACATCTGACCGGCTGCTTTCAGACGTAGGACCGAGGTGTACGGGGCCCTATTAGGTCAAACTTGTCAACCAAATATGGCAATGACGTCCACTCCAACTTAAACACACCTGAAACGCGTGAGGCTGTGGACGTCGGTGTGGATGCCGCTGACTCAATGGCTGGTGGTGGTGGCTTGTAGGAGCGTGATACAGTGGGTTGGAGTGGGTCGATGCGCTACGTTGGGGCTGATCGAAGCCTTCGTAATCCTCCACTGGGACATCCTCGTGGAGGTCGTGGAGGTCCACATGTGTCACGGACGAAGGCGGGAGGCCCGCAGATTCTGCAAACTGCTCGTATAGGCGACTGCCAGGGCGGGGGGCGCCCTGCCTGTGCACGGTGGGGACGGGACTATCGACTCTGGAAGACTCAGAGATAAGATGCACGGGCGCCGCCCCATACGTATCGCTGTGTCGATCGCCATCTTCAGAATAATAGTCGTCATGTAGACCTTGATGATAATTCGGACGCTCGACCCGATACCAGGACTATCGCCAAACGGGTCGTAAAGGTGGATGGGATGGGCATTGCAAAAGCGTGGCGTACCTGGTCCCGGTCCTGTGCTCCAGGCTGGGTAAACCGCTCGGAACCGGAACTGTGACTGCGAAGTGTGGGCCCATGGCGTGGGTGGTGTTGTGCTCGACTGCTAGCGTACAGCTGAGAGCGATGGACAGGCGCTGTATGACCTGAGCCCAAGGTGCCAGTGGGCCGCGAGCCGTAGGCTGGCACTTGGTCGTAGAGCTCAGAATCGTCCGAGAACCTTTCTGAGCTGGACAACCTCGAGCGCGACCTCTTTGGCTTAAACATGTCGAAGAAAGGCATGATGGAAGTCGATGTGGGGAATTTCTCGCTACCCACTAGGTTCATATAGTACCACGACGACGACGATACGCTCGGCCCAGAACATGAGCCAGCCATGCACGACAGGGGATGCAATCACCTGCCGTTACACGGAGCGCCCCTTACCCTGGCGCGAGACATCCGAGAATACGCAACAGGAAGACATGCGGCCGTCGCATGCCCTTGGATCGATATAGATAAGCTCAGATCCGGAGAAAGCTTCTCATCAAGGTAATAAGTCTGATACAATGCACTATACAACGCCACCCATTGGTCACAAAAGTCGAAACGGTTGTCGGACTTGTAACGCGCCACTAGTTTACGCCATTTCAGCTCTTCACAACGTCACCACTAGCACGCTCATAACCTAGTCCTGTCTGCGTCGTAAGGTGCTTATCACCTCTAGGGCTTGTCCAGTCCTGGAGATAGCATCCGCGGTCTGAGAAATAGTAACAGGGTCGAGGATCGGCTGGCTAGAGAGGAGCAACAACCGCTGGGACAAGGCGCTTAGCGTAGCGCCCAAAGCCTTCCGTGAACTAGTGAGAGCGTCTTCGGTTGGCTGGAACGGTGTACACGAAGTGTTTTATAACACGATCTCTAGGAAATCATACCTCGGAGAATGTATAATTGGCGGCACTCGGGAGAGGTGGCTTTGACTCCCGCGATAAAGGTAAAACAGCGGGAGCGACAAATGATGTTCCAATAGCGGGTGAAGCAGAGTGGGCCACCTGAAACAGGGTCACCGCTGGTCATGAGCTATTGCTAGTCCTGAGGCGCTCATTTAGACAAACCGCAGGTGCATCACGGTTCCCAGACGCTTTCTCTTTGCCTTTGAGTGCTGCGTTTGGTCCCACCAGAAGTGCGCCAGATGTTTCTTCCTGCCTTGGTCCCGATGAGGTAACGGGTACCAAAGAATGCAACCCTTGCGCCTTGTTTTCTGTCACGTAGACCGTGCCACATACAACGCACTCCTATTAAGTATTAGTACACATGTCGATTTTCTGGGTAGCCAACGAACAGAAGCCCACCTTCCTGGGGCTTTTTTCGTGACCAGTTTTTGGAGGCCTGACTAATGGGATACCATAGCAAGTGTTTCCTGGACACTCGTCTGCGAGCATGGCCCACCCTCTCAAAAGACGATTCCCGATTTCTGATGAGGCGAGGTCAGACTGCTGCCGTCGCCTAATCGAATCTTCTGTCTCAGCAGGTATGGCAAAATTAGGTGATCCTGGAACATAGGCGTCTTCTGTCGGCGGAGTTGACGATCGGGAGTAATGGGTGCTAGATGTAAGACTAGGCGAAGAGGGTTGTTGCGATTCAGAGTGACTGGGGCCAGGGTTGGGGACTAATAAGAAGTTGGCAAGTTAGAGGATCTATAATGGAAAAAAAACTTGCCAGTCCCATTTCCTTCACAGCTAGGGCAAAACCAGGTGACCAGAACACGTCCTTCAGGAGAACGCAACAAAGGGACGCCGCGACATTCCTCAACTGGACAAGTCCGGTCGCAGGGTGTCTTAAAAAAGGTATACCAGTGAGACCGTCTCTAAGGAGAAGTTCTGATGTTCACATACCCATCCGTCGAGCAGAAGTTTACCTAACTTGTCGGAGACATTTATCACCTTTGACATCGCAAGAGCAATACAACACTCGGCACAGTGATGCAATTACTTCCGTTCCTGGACATGCCGTAACAAGCGCGCTTGGTAAGAATTCCGCCACGTACACCGCCACCGACTCCAGACTCTCCGTTCTTCCCAGCCTCTCCAAACCTCCTTGTTGGAGGCCGAAGGTTGGATGATTTGGCTCTTACGATGGCCAGAGATATTTCTGGTCGCTCTTGTTGCTGCTCTTGAAGCATATCGTTTGGGCCACGCCGACACACCCAGTATTGTCCATGCGTCCTGGTCACCCCAGCGGAAATCCGAAATGCGGTGCGTTATTCGTCCATATTACCACACAATTGGTTGGACTATTTTTCAGGGACAAAGTACGCGAACTCTGGTATCATGGGTACACTAGTTATATGCGGTTCGGTGCGTGAATTCACAAACTCATTACTCTCTTCAGTGCTAACACGCTCCAAAAGCTTTCCCTCTAGATGAGGTATTCTATCTTCCGTCTACCCAAGGCAGGCCATCTCAATCCCGTATCAGCTAGCCCCTTTATCGTGTACAGGTCGAGGACCGGACTGGCATTTTCCGTGAGCTATATCCCCGACTCTGTCTTATACCCTTGTTCCTAACTCGTGTGGGCTTGCCGAATTCAAGGGAAAACATTGCGTACAACGACGTTGCTGGCAACTTCTCTCTCACGCTGATAGACTCGCTGGACACCCTGGTAGTACTCAACGACCGCGCCGGGTTCGAGGAAGCGGTTCGCAAGGTCATTCGCTGGGTGTCCTTCGATGTCAACACCAAACCCCAAATCTTCGAGACAAATATCCGCGTCCTTGGGGGGTTGCTGTCTGCCCACATCTTTGCCAGTCGGTCTGGGCAGCCGTTTCACTTGCCATGGTATCGTGGAGAGCTTCTTAGCATGGCTCACGACCTGGGCGAGAGGTTTTTACCTGCGTTCTCTACGCCAACAGGTCTTCCTTATGCAAGGGTGAGCGATACTGATTCGTTCGAGTCGGCACTTGCGAATGTGTGATTCCAGATAAACCTTCGTCATGGTGTCCCCACGGGTGAAAGTGTTGAAACCTGTAAGTCCGCTAGTAAGAACTTTGTCTCCATCCATGACTAGAACTAGACGTTTCCGTTAGGTACTGCTGGTGCAGGATCCCTTATCCTCGAGTTTGCCACCTTGAGTCGGCTCACTGGGGACACTAGATTTGAGAAAGCCGCGCATAAGGCCTTCTTTGCCTTGTGGAATCGCCGATCAGATATTGGATTGGTGGGAAATACAGTCAATGCATGGAGTGGGGTTCGTGTGTTTTCTTTCAAGACCTGTCACATCTTCCTAAGTGATGGGCTTAGAGCTGGGTTTATCCAGAAATCAGCTCGGTCGGTGCCGGCATTGACTCCTTTTTCGAGTATGCTCTCAAGTGGTACATTTTGAGTGGTGCGTCTGAGAGTCGCCTAGATATGCCTTTACTTATAGCTTGCTAGGCGAACACGAGTTTCTTGACGTGTGGAATGAATCATACGCAGCAATCATGCGTCACTCCAGATCGTCAGATGGTCTCTGGGTAAAGTTACTTTCCCTAACCCTGGTCATTGATCTCACGATTCACAGTTCCGGAGGGTACACATAACCACAGGGGATTTGGCATACAATACCCTGGATTCACTGTCAGCGTTTTGGCCCGGCCTTCAGGTCCTCGCTGGTGACGTTGAAAATGCGGTCAAATCTCACATGCTCTGTGAGGCCCACTTGAATACACTCATTTCGAATGCTGATTAAATTCAGATTGGCAATTATGGAAGCGATATGCGGGCATCCCAGAGGTCTGGGACATGAGCTATAAGCAAGCGACCTCCCTGCAATACCCGTTACGTCCAGGTGAGCCCATCGTCCGCGTTTTTGTGTGCGTACAAGGGTCTGATAGTGGGACAGAGTTCATAGAGTCAACCTGGTATCTATATCGCGTAAGTCCTGTTATCCGACTTGATGCGTTCATTGAATTATAGGCAGGCAACCCGAGATCCCATGTATCTCGACATTGGGGAGAAGGTGTTCTCAGATTTACTCCTCCGAGCAAGGGTCGAATGTGGTATAGCCGGCATCCAGGATTTAAGAAACAATGCCCTTGAAGACCGGATGGAATCCTTTGTCCTTTCTGAAACTTTGAAGGTTCGCAGTCAGTCTCATGTCTACTCGCAGATCATTAATTTGAAGCCGTCAGTATCTTTATTTATTATTCGATGAAAATAACCCGCTACACACCGACGACTCGAACTACGTATTTACGACGGAGGGCCATATATTATCCCTTGAGCGAAAGCACTTGAAGCCCCCCTCCGCCGTGGTGAGGCACCTTCGTCGCGCCGAAAGCCCGCAATGCCCCGCATATGAGCCCCCATTCTTTATCGGTACAAATGACGCGCCAGGACTCTATGTCGGTGTTCGTTCCCGATCAGACTTCGATTATGCTCGCTTCCTCGTCGACGCGGCGTTTTCAGATGGGGACGAAACGTATTGGCATCCGAGTGGTTGGTGCGAGATCCCAGTCGTCGAACAATATGTGAGTTATATGTGTCAGCGAGCCGTCAATAACCGATAACTAGACATTCCCTCATTAGACACAGGAATTCATTCTCACCCCGGACGGCAAAACAGTGGAAGAGGACGTTGCACCCAATCTCAAGAAAATTTTTCCTGTGCCTGACGGCTTCATGGTTCAAAGCATTGCCGGCGTTCGGACGCGTATAGTGAGCCGAATAGATGGCAAGGGCTACAACATTGCTAAATGTCGGTTCCTGTTCCATACCCTGATACCCTGACTGAAATCTACGCACAGTAGGCCCGCATACGGTACATACCGGGCAGATGGTCTACATCAATGACTCCGAGCTGGCCACAAAGCTCGGCAATATCAAAGAAAAGCAAACGGAACGGCGACACGTTGACGTACAGCTTCGAATCTTCATAGACTTCGTCGATGCAGGCTCACAGATGCCGTCCGTTGTCGGGGGTCTAGTGTCAGACGCGGTCTTCACGGCCAGCACGGGACAATTCGCCGGAGATCCATCGGACCCCTTTCCGGATAACGGAAAGCCCCTACGCTTTGGACAAGGAGAGGGAGTCGGCCTAGTCCGAGACCCGGCAAACCCCACTGGGTGTCACGCATACACGCAAACCTTTACTGACGAAGCTATCCTCGTGCGTCGTGGCGAATGCACATTTCTCGAAAAGCTTCAGCGCGCGCACGAGGTCGGCGCGTCTGGAGTCGTGGTCGTCAATGATTCCGACGAGATAGTCAGTCCATCTGCAAGCGCAGAGGACCTCAAGGATGTCGGCGACTCTTTAGATGATGCGGCTGTGGTCGTTCTGGGTGCATCTGACGGGCGCCAAGTATCGGCGATGTTGGATGTGGCAGAGGACCACCATGTCGGACGAGTCGTTCTCGTTCTCGAGAACCTGGAGCGGGTCACCGCGTCACCGGAGCACGATCCGATCGAGGAGCAGAGCGGATTTGCGGGTAATCGTATACTGTATATCAACGGGCACGCGCTACTCAATACAAGATTGTTGATCTAAGTTCCCAGGCCGATGGCACACGCTACTCGCCGAATTGGACTATAGAGTAAATCGGAGTGCTCAGTTTGTCTTTACCTTTGAGAGAAGTGACTTCGGCGATGAAAATGTTCTTGAGCAGTTTGCCGCCTTGCTTCGTAATGAGGTCGCCGGCCGCTGCCGCAGATCCACCTATATATACGTTGGAGGGTAATGTCAAAAGTGCCCGAGACGCCATTACGATAATCGATGTAAAGCGCACCCGTGGCAATGATATCGTCGACAAGGACAACCGTCTGACCCGGCACGATCGCGCCTGCCTGCATCTCAAATTCATCCTGATTTTCGAATCAGGGACTAATCACCACAACACACAGAGAACAGGCAACATACCGCTCCATACTCCTTCTCGAACACGGCCCGCTCGCACTCTCCTGGCAATTTCCCACGCTTGCGCACCGGGATAAATGCGGCGCCTAGCCTGAGCGCTATCACCGGCCCCAGGAGGAATCCTCGGGAATCGAGTGCGACGATAACATCGATCTTCTTATCGGGAGAGTCAGGTATAACCTCAGACACCAGGTGATGAACGAGGTGCGTGACAAGTGCCTCGAAGGCTAGTGGATTGCGGAAAAGTGGGAAAATGTCGCAGAAGGCGACACCCTAGCAAATCCTTCAGCTTCGAGTGCTACGAGCAAATGGTGCGATCACGCGATGGCTGCATTACGTACCTTCTTTGGAAAATCCTGGTAAATTGTGAGGAAAGATTTGATGTATTCAACGTCGGACATCGTTCAGTGTCTTTCTAGTGGAAGATTATTGAAAAAGCTGGCTAACTTGGAGGAGCACAGCAACTGGCAACTGCGAGGCGAATCTCGGGTTTTCGACCCTTATCAAAACCCGGCAACCACCCTGTGCCCCCAAAATAAGCCCTCAGATGAGCCCTATACACGGACTCGATCTCATTTCAAGTTACCCCTCTACTCAACTCGTAGGGTGGTGCGTCATGGTGCTCATAGATTGCTGGTACCCTGGTTACATAAGAGGGAGGAGAAAGAACGGCAGTACAAAGGCGAGTAAAAGACGTAATGACATTTTGGACTATCAGACAGACTCAAGAACCTCTGGTTCCTTGAAGTCCTTCGCTACCCGCGTGCCCGTCTCCTGTAATGGATCTGAGTCTCGCATCATAAAAAGCGGTGATAAGAAACGTACGTCTGTTGACTCGCCGTGAAGCTCGAGTAGTTTTGAAACGTCGAACTTGGGGGCCTTCAGGATCTTCGCTTTGTGGACATATACGTTCTGCAGAGGGTAGATGCTCCGCGCAGCCTTCTCAATCTCCCTTCCAATTGCTTCTGGTACAAACTTTTGCACCAACTCCTTCAAATCGCAGCTCGTTGCTTCTCGTGTCATGATCTCAAACATCTTCTTTCGAATCTCCCGAATCTGACTCGTCTGCGCGTACGTCGTCTTGCGCACTTGTGACTGACGGCGCTTCGTGAATCCAATTGCGAAGAGGCGGAGAAGATAACCGTCAGTGGTCTTGACATCGACATGCGCTTCGATGAGTGTTTGCCATTTTCGCACTAGAGAGCGGAGCTTGTCTGAGGTGAAAGACATGCCATGGAAGTTGGTGAGGCAGTTCTTTCCCTGAACCTCGTCGATGCGAAGTTTAATCTTGCGGAAGGACTGCTCCTCGTCCTTGTTGAGGTCACCGAGTGAGACCTCGATGATACGACCCTTGAGAGAGTCATTTGCATTTTCTGTGAAAGGTAGGCATAAAGGAGTGGATAGTGGATGAAAGAAGTCTGGCGTACTCAATCCTTGAGAGCGATTCACCAGAGTCTTGCCCACGTTCTTGACCTCGAATATTGACGGCGCCTTTATGTCATACCAATCTACGGACGCATCATTAAAAACGGTGTCGGAAGACTAGAGGTCGTGCATACCCTTGCGAGAGAAGGGGTCGACAACCTTTTTCTTGACACCCTTCTTGCCCTTGGACAATCTCTTGTTCTACATGACAGGGTGAATTGAGACCAGGTGATCGTAGAATATGGCTCTCGCACGCACCTTGCCTACGGCCATGGTTTAGTATAAAAGAGGGTGAAGGGGACCGTGTCGGCCTGGCCTTGTTTTGTTAGATTGAGAATTCCAAGTGTGCGTGGTTGGTCGTCTAAACTTTGCGGCTTCAAACTCTGTTCACAGAACTATACAGTTCATTCCCACGCTTCATGTCCACTTCGTTCTCAACTCTCACTCGTGTCCAATTTGAGCAGGCCTGCAAAGCATTCATCGACAAACATGCCCAGTCACCACCTCCTTCTGTGGGTGCCAGTACGTTGAAAGGCTGGTCGTGGGCAGAGCACCCGGTGTGCACGTTCTCCCGAATATCGATTCATTGTTCTTGTTCTAATCTTGATCTTATCTCAGACAGTCCCTGGACTTGGCTACTTGTTTCGCACCGTTCCACTGCACGGTTACGCTCCGGCCCCAGATGAGGACAGCGATTTTGTTCAAGAGGATGTCCCTCAATCGGCAGAATTTGTAGATGATCCTGCTATCGCGGACGGCGCTTCCCCGGAGTTTCTTATATGCGGACAAAGCATCGCCTTCTCCCCAACATTCCAAGTTCCCGCATTCTACTTCACTATCCATGACTCTCGTGCGTAGTTTTCGATGCAATGAAGAAGGTTTTTTTTGCTCAAGACAAAGAGGGTACAGACGGCTCTCCTCTGGGGCTCGAAGAAATAGTGAATACGAGTTTGTTGCGTCACCACGCGTTGGCCGAGACGCAGGCCACATCATTCGCACTGTTTCAGCGGAACGCGTTGTTTCCGATGCTCTCGCAAGGAGATCACCCTACAGTAGGGTTGCCGTCTTGGTTTATTCATCCGTGTGGAACGGCTTGTGCTATGAGCGAGTTGATCGGAGAGAAGATGGCCGAGGGTATGCCCGAGGTTGGTAGTAAGGAATGGCCGCTAGTTTGGTTAGAGACCTGGTTCGTAATGCTTGGGAATATGGTCCAACTATGAGAATTGCGAACGCGTAATCATATGCATATTTCCATTTTGTGGTTCCAGTTAAATCGGCAGCGCTTTTGTCGTACGACCAAGCTCCGAACTCGCCTCTGACGCGGATTCGGATTGGTTCATATCCGAGTTGGTCGCATAACATCCATCTCCCCCTTTGAGCCAGATTTGCTTAAAAGGCCCGCACAATGTTCCTTTCGCGTCTCTCTGCAACAGTCCTCCGATCATCTTCCGCTCGCTTCTCCCCCATTACCATTCGCTCAATGGTGCGTTCGCAGCTCCTTCCTCTTTGTAATTCTCTGACTCTCGATTAGTCTTACAACGGTCCCCACGAAGTAGTTATCGTCGCAGCAGCCCGCACCCCTGTCGGTTCCTTCAATGGTGCCCTCAAATCCATCACCGCACCCGAACTAGGCGTGGTTGCTCTCAAGCGCGCCTTCGAGCAGTCCAAGGTTGACCCCGCCGTCGTCGAAGAGGTCTTCTTTGGCAACGTCGTCCAAGCTGGCGTTGGCCAATCTCCTGCACGACAAGTTGCCATCGGTGCTGGTGTGCCCGTCTCGTCCGATGCGACCACCATCAACAAAGTCTGCGCGAGCGGTCTCAAGTCCATCATGCTTGCATCCCAATCTATTGCTTCGGGTTACAAAAGTGTAGTCGTCGCAGGTGGTATGGAGAGCATGAGCAACGCCCCGTATGTCTCATCCACGGGGGCGCTTCGGAATGTGAATGCTAACCAAGATGTCTGCTAGCTTCCTCCTCCCACGGCAGAACCCCATATTTGGAAAGTTCGAGACTAAGGATTCGCTTGAGAATGACGGTCTCCTCGATGCATACGACAAGGTTGCCATGGGCAATTGTGCCGAGTTATGCGCTGAGAGGCATGAAATTTCCCGCGAGTCCCTCGATGCACATGCCATCGAGTCGTATCAACGTGCGGACCGTGCATGGAAGGCTGGGGCGTTCGACGCAGAGATTGCCCCGGTCGTTATCAAAGGCAAGAAGGGCGATACAGTTGTAAAGGAGGACGAAGAGTACAAGAAGGTCATCTATGAGAAAATCCCGACCCTTAAGTCGGCATTCAAGCAAGGTGGTCGGATTACCGCCGCTAACTCATCCAGTATCAACGATGGCGCCTCAGCGCTGATTCTGATGTCTGCGGAGAAGGCAAAGGAACTCGGCGTGAAGCCAATTGCGAAGATCATCTGTAAGCGGTGCTTGCCAACTTTCTCTATGCATCGGATGCTGACACGTCTTCAGCGTACGCCGACGGGGGTATCGACCCAAAACTCTTCCCTGAAGCACCCACTGTTGCTCTACCCATTGCCCTAGAGAAGGCTGGCTTGAAGGCAGATGACATCGCTGCATGGGAAGTGAACGAGGCGTTCTCTGTTGTCGTCCGCATCGTCGAGAAGGTCCTCGGAGTTGATCCTGCAAAGATCAACGTTAACGGGTAACGCTGCCGGTTCTGTCTTGAATTCTCGTTTCTGACTATGTGGCCATACAGTGGTGCCGTTGCACTCGGTCACGCTATTGGTAACTCAGGCTCCCGCATTATTGTATCCTTGATACACACACTCAAGGCTGGCGAATACGGCGCCGCCGGTATCTGCAATGGGGTGCGTTTCTGTGGGTTTTCCTCCAGCATATACCAGGACTCACGTCAGGATGTCAGGGTGGTGCAGCTTCGGCGCTCGTCATCCAAAAACTATGAAGGTCCAAAGGAGTCCATTCTCGCATTGTACATTTGCAATTATCTTTCGTTATCATATAGAGCCTTTTCTATCAATCCGTTGAAATACATCCATCACCCAAACCCTGAAAAAAATCTATTTGATCAT
Organism: Lactarius indigo; assembly: GCA_025766275.1. NCBI lineage: Eukaryota > Fungi > Basidiomycota > Agaricomycetes > Russulales > Russulaceae > Lactarius > Lactarius indigo. The sequence continues at coordinate 76,112 of JAFKAC010000119.1, read as the reverse complement.
TGAGGTGGCGTAGGTGTGAGAAACGGTCTATCACTATCAATCTTACCGGATTGGTCGCCTTGGGCGTCCTGCCCCATGGCTCATCAGCGCTCGCTCACCGACACAGTTAGACGGAACACGGGTATAAGGTTGGAGTGCCCTTTCATAGCAAGGAAACATCGCAAATAGCGCCGCAATATGATTTCCCTTCGACGTAATCGCGGCTGTAACAGATCCCCAGGCGTGTCCTTCCATGATCGACGACCCGACTACCAAGATTTTGAGGTGCTAGGACATACTCTTATATTTACAGTACTCATGTACCATGGCACTTTGCAGGAATGATACGGTGCAATGGAATAGCTGTCAACAACAGCCATAAATCGCCCACACGTGCCTTTCTAAGCACCGGACGCGAGAAAGAGCATTCCTTGATCCGACGATTAAAAAGTAAGTCATATACCGTATGCGTCAAGCTGGCAAATGAAGTAATGAGTTTACCTCGTTTGGGCTCTCGTCCGCAAGGCAGCAGTCCGAGCCCGTCAATACGAGGGCAAACTGTTTCATGGCCTCACACCCATCTGAACCCGTCTTACTAAGTGCATTCAACCTCGAGTCTCTCAACGCCTCCGATGAGAGAAATCGTGTAGAGGAATTTGTTGCTTCCCAAGCCAGGTACGCCAAGGCTCGAGCGAACGAGGGACGGGCAGTACGCGCATCTTGGGGTATCAGTACGCCAGAAAAAGAGAAAATGCGCCTACACCGTGACCAGCCTTCTGCTGGCTTCGAAACCCCGGTCCTCCAGCCTCGCGCTGCCAAGACACAAGTCGAACCCCACCCAAGACCTACCTCCCCACCTCGCCCCAAAACCTCGCGGTCACCGAAGCGGGATAAGAAGGTCATGGGGACGTCGGTTTTCGTGGAAGCCGTCTCTCCCAAGCGACAGAAAGGGCAGAACGATAAGTCTGCCGAGAGAAAGTTGCGGGCACAGAAATCTTCACGTAAGAGGTGCCATCCAAGAAGCGATACTGACGAGGAGCATGTTGCCAGTATGTTTATTTCTGCTGCTCTCAACAGTGCTGAGGTGCCTACGAAAAATGATAGGACTTGCAGATAGACGGGAGCGCAAGCGCGAAAAACGAGAGATTATGAACCCACGAGAGGACGAGCCAAGCACGACGACTAGAAAAGAAAGAAAGGACAATGCGACTAGCGGCCCCACAAATAAGAAGAAACAGAAGATACCAGCAGGCTTCGCGTTGATGCATGGCTTCTCTTCTGCCAGCGTTGGAAAGAGTAGACTCACGGTACGCGCCACCCCTTTCGAACGAGAGTGTTAGCTCATTCAGGGCACTCGAATAGGTTGAACCACCGCTAAATTTCGGAGTGTTTAATAAGGGCAGGGCTTCCGAAAAGGTGAAAGTGGATGAACGGAAGCGTTTGGGGGATAAAGGTACGGTATATCCAACATTGCGGTAAGTCTATCATCAGACTCACAGTCTTTGTCGAGGAGGCTTTTCTTCCCGCATCTTTTCCGAGGACCGTTTCCTCAACTCAAGACCTGTAAAACAACTAGAAAAACAACCCGCGGAGTACGCCTCCGGATCCGGGCACTCCGAAACAATGTCGAGCAAAAGTACCAGCCATGAGTCCTCGTCATTGATCAAATCGAAGAAACCATCCGCCGTCCAACTCAGGAGAACTCCGATCAATATAAAGGGGACCACAAGCCGACAACAACCACCTATACATACACAATGCGAGAACGAGGATATGGGTAACAGTGCGCGCAGTAAAACGGGAGCCAAACTTACCCCGCTGGCTAGACCAAGGTCATCAGTACAATCCATCTCTTGGGTAATTGAAAAAGACGGTAGTTTGCCTAGCACGAGCTCTGATATCGCCATCGTCTCAGCAAAAAGCAAGTCAGAAACCGCAGTCCTGGATGTCCGAAACGCGCCCTGGGGAAAAGTTCTGGAGGATAACTTGCTCGTTTCCAAAGCGGCATCGCCTCTGAAGACCAGTAAAGGTCCTCCGACTGCGTCCGTCCTGCCTACCATGAGTATTACCCGGGAAATTACACCGAAAGTGCCACCAGAGAATGACGAGCCTGCAACTATTGGTCCTTGGGAGTCTGCCTCCCAAGTTGCGCAAAGTGTTCTACATCCTCCGGATCCGAGATTCACATATTCCAAATTCTTTCCCTTACCACACGTCGACAAGTCCGGCTCTGCTGAACATACGACCCACCTAGCGTCTCCAGAACGGTTAAAGGACATTGACAGTGCGCGTTCCGATTTGGATGCCAGCCCCACTCTCGACGAGCCACTTATGTGTAGGTCAGCTAGTCTCGATCGCTGTGGTGAAGATCAGTTGCCTAGGGTCACCGTACTCTCCGCACTAGCAAACGCATCATCTGCGGGTGACCCACCCGCTTTCCCTGCAGAGCGGACTTCTGTACTTCAGGCCTCTTCACTAGACTCAGTTGATCGTGCCCTTCAAATTCTTGATGCTCCCGAGGCCGCCTATTTCCCCTACCACCATTCCCAAGTTCGTAGAAGGCCAATCCCACAGGAGTTCAACCTCGCCCCGGAGGATTTGGAATTATATCAGTATGGCTCGGAACCCATAGACAGAAATTGTGAGGTTCCACTACCTCATCTCCACCCCGATGGTAGCGAAGAAATTGAAGGCACCAGTGGTCATCCAAGGAACCCAGACACTCCTGGCACGCTCAGAAATACGCAACACAGATTCTTAGACTTCCAGGGAGAGTATCAGACTGGAGAACTGGAGACGTATGACGAAGAAGCAGTTCGATGCTATGAGGATTACCCAAGCACCGTGTTCAACTCTCCTGAGTTTGCAAACGATATGGTGTACACCTTATCGAGTTCTCCGTATGAACACCAAAATGAAGCAGCTTTCTTTACCAATGAAGACGACACAGGGTATGAGATAGCCGTGGATTCAATTCCTGGAGCATCCGAGAATTCAAGTCCTCAGCTAGAGGACGACAATAACACGAGGACAAATATCCACCTCTGGGATGGTGCAGCGTGGCCACGGGGAGAACTGACAAACGTCCAAAGAGTAGAGCAAGACGTTGCCAAAAGACTGAAAGGCCATTGGTTTCCATATAAATTTTGATTGCAGGTGCATCGCCGCATAGAATATGGACCTGGGACTAGACAAAGGTGCTCGAACCTATGTATTATAGCATGTCACGGTTCAAGGCCAAGAATACAGTTACAGAATGGCGCAGCATGAGTCAAACACGTGAGCGCGTGAGATTAATCCCTTTTTGGACTCTGGAAAGATTTACTCTCACGTGTAGTTTCCCGGAGAGTACTAGGAGCATTGCATGAGTTTTGGCCCTACCTAGCGTGCTGTCTCACACATATTGGCGCACGGAATTCAGGCTCAGCAGTGGCTTGGGTTCTCGTCTAACTGCCGGCGCACTCGGCCTGTACAACGTTCAAATTCATGATTGGTGCATATACCACTGCTGAACGAAGACTCATCTACATCCCACTTTCTAATGTTGACTTTGTCGACGAGTGAAAACGTACCTCCACTTTGATAGATAACTAATTGCTCCTGCTCAATTGAAGAAGGCAATCACACAGCCCAACTCGTGATAGAGACAAAGCGTTATCAAAGTAGATGGATGCGCCGTCCGAGCACTACATCCACTTTACATCACTGACGTCTTTCTCGGAGCCTCGAGGTGTAAATGGCCTTGGTTCGACAGGTGTGCACAGGGATCTTTAGTCTTCCACTTACAAGCGTATTGCGCTGTCGTCCAATATAAGCGCTATCTAACTTGAACATTTCTTACTGGGCGTTCGTATGTAGATGACACGAATGAGTAGTATTCCTGCTAAAAATGACCTGCCCAGCCGATATTTAAGACTCGGTAGATGACAAACTGGAATAGGAGGCGTCGAATTTGACCTAAGGCGAGTTGTCACCATCAATGTCGCCCTTGCCATAAAGAACAGACGGTGCTTACCAGGAGTGAACTGATCCATGCAGGAATCATCGGAATAGTCCATGTAGTTGTGGATAGGGTCAAAGCCAGACGATGAGCAAGTGTCACGACCAGTGGGGCAGCCAAACGCAGGGGTGGCCTCTGCAGGTGTGTCTCCGACATAATCACCTGGGCCCTCACAGCCACCCTGGAAGGTATGGTATAAACCGACCCAGTGGCCAACCTCATGTGTAACGGTCTTTGACAATAGTCATGTCAGTACTCTTGAGTTTCTATCAAAAATTATAGTCTACCTTGCCCTCGTTATAAGGCTCCGCTGCGCCGCCAGGGACTGAAGAGTAAAGGAATACGACACCATCGTCCATGGGGTTCTCCTTATAGTCGAAGGGGAAAGTGGCATACCCGAGAAGGTGTGAGTTGTTGAATCTGCACAGCAACGGAGTTGGTCTTTGCCCATCATCCTGAGATCCAATTAGCCCTTACCCGACGCTGTAAAGGTTGAGGTCAGTGGCACCACCCTTGCGAAGAGATTTCTTCATGTCATCTTGTTGGGTCGTGCCGGGGCTGGCGTTGTTGAACCAGTCGGCGTTCACAGTGCGGGTAACGTCCACGAGTTTGAATGAGAGGCCAGAGTTAGCAAAACCATTATTGAGCGCATTCATCTGATTGAGGACAGAGTCAACTCTGTGAAGGCGATCGACTGAGCAGGGTGCATCTGAATATCGAGTGGCAATAAAACGAACGTGAGGTTTCCGCCTTGTAGTGTCCCATCCGCACTGATGACATGAAAGTGCACCGGGACTGTCACAAACCCGATACCCTTCTCCGTCAGAAGCCGGGAGGCTTTGTTGGACTCGAAATCCTTCTCCGCCGCAGCGATCTCCTCCTTAGATATGGTAGTACCACAGCCACGAGTACCCCCCGGGTTCAAAAGGTTAGTGACTTTGGTGACAGATGCAAGAACGGCCGTTGCACTCAAGAAGACGAAAAGAGCAGAAGCCAACATGGTTAGTGTCGGTCGAGGAGGTAGCCAGTGCAACGCAGCAAAGGGCTCGTTGAAGAGCTGCATGCGCTGAATAGGGTATTTATACCAAAAAGAAAAGTGAGGCCCGCACAAGTAGGAAACGCCCGAAGTGATTGGCAGTGGTCGCCATGTAGTTGGTAATTTAGCACGCGTTTGCGCTAGCAGGTGCGGGAAAGACGGCGATAACTCGCAAATTGTGACAAAGACGTAGCACGATTGACGTTCAATGGAAACTTTTAGCAGGCCTTCGGCATGATGACAGCACACAAGACAGCACGCGTCTTATTAGACGCCACTAGTGTCGATCAAGCTTCCAAGTCAGTGCGCCAACGGGACGACAAGAGTCGCCAGCGACGCAGTAACTAGGAAATCGATGATAACTATAGTTTTGAGGTGAAGTGAGGAAGGGATGCAGGCTTAGAAGTGAGAACCTAGTCCGTGAGGGAACGGACGAGGCCTACTATGAGGCGGCAGGTACCAAATTTTCTCGCCCCGTAATAGCTGTGTGACCAGTGTGAGTCGGAATGGCCTCGATTCGGCACCTACATCAGCAAAACTAAGGTGTTACTAGCGAGACTAGATCTAGAGCCCGTCCGGTGCACGGTTTGTCGGGCCCGGCATCAGCCAAAAAAAAAGATTTGTTTTTTATTTGTTGGTCCCCGCAACATGACCGTTCGGTGCAGTTTGTCGCACCTGACCGCGGCAAGGTCGCGCCCGACCGCCCTGCCAAAAAAAAAAACGGGTATGGACCCGTTTTTTTTCGTTGTCGGGCTCGACTGGCTCGGTCGGGATGTGACTGTGACCATACATTATATAATTTCCATGACAAATCACGCTTATATCATCGCTGAAGCGCTGAACGCTGTTGATAAGTGACCCCTGCGCACTTAGCGGCTCGTACGGACCGGACTTGCAGCATGGACTGCTTTAGATTAGATATACAGGACTTGTAGATTAGATACTGTTTGATCTGTACAATCTGGACTTATCATTGCGTCACATATGACATCACTGTACTTCTAATGACATCATACATCCGGACTCTGCGTTGTATAACGCCTTTGTACTTTCCTTTGTTCCGTACTTAGCTTTATCTTTATTATGATGTCACTATGATATCATTTGCTTCTGGACTCTCCTTATTCTTTCTTTCCTTGTTCTCAGAACGTCCACTCCTTTGTCCGTTTGTAGAACAATACTTCCTTGTACTGCGTGACTTAGTGTCACATCCCTTGTACAGTGTCACTACCTGAAAGTGTATAAGTAGAGTACCATGTACGCTCCTGGTCCACATCAGTTCTCACTGCTTGTGTGCCAGGTAAGCTCTCTCCTCTCCAATGTAACAACATCAGTTCTCACTGCTTGTGTGCCAGACACTCTTGCTTCTCTTGCCTGACCCCCTGTTGCTGCTTCAAGCACTCTCTGCATATCTCACCACAGTCTTCTTGTCACTGTGAGTATGCTCTCTATTTGTGCTGTTCATCAAACGCCTGAGCTCTTGTATCAAAGAATTCATGTATTTGAAGGCTTTGAGCCAGGCTTTGTCTACAATTATGCTACAATACACATCTTGAGAATCTTTATGCTACGGTATGGGTATGGAAGTTGTATCAAGGAGAGTCGTCGCAAGCGCGAGTGCGAACGTGGAACTTCTCCATTGTGCTCTGAATGAGCTTCGAGCGTGCCTTGCGGCTGGTGAGGGACGTGTAGGACGTTGCGATGTTTGGATCTGCTGTCATACATTCCGTGGCGGTGGCAATGTCGTCTTCCGAGAACCCCTCGTTTGCCTCCATCAATGCTATGGCAAATGAGAGATTTCCGCTTGGGGTGACATTCGCAGGTAGAACCTGATCAGCTGTTGGTTGGCGTATATTTGAGACGGCCATCGCCATGGCGTTGGCCAAAGTGGTGGCGGCGCAGGTCATTGAACCTGCCACACTGTTCATCCCCTCACCAGCCGAAACGCGCCGCACATTGCGGCGCTCACTCCCAGTTGTAGCCCCTACGCTCTTGGCACGCTTGCGCTTCTCGGCCTGTGCTGTGACCTTTTCTTTGTCATCCTCCTGTAGTATAGTGCTTGACATCATGAGTAACAATGGAATATATTTGCTTACCTCACCAAATACCTTGCCGCCCTCATCTTCTGGGCCCAAGTTGAAGAGCGGCCTCTTCGACGCCGATTTTGATGGGCCAAGGGGATTTATCTATGCGCAACTGCAACTTCAGCGGAGTCCTGGCATGGGACAGTACAATGATACCTCTGCAGGGGTCTCATCCCCTGAGACTCCTTCGTCGCCCCAGGAGTTGTTCTAGTCTCTGGAACTGTTCATGTCGCGGGATATATCGAGGAGGTCGGGGTCAATCGCAAAGATGCTATTGTCCGGTGGGGGTGTGGACGACACAGATGAGTGTCGTGTGTGCGAGGGGCCGGCGGACTGACCCCCTCGGAAGGCAAATTCTCCCATGGCGCACGTGCTGTCAATGAGGTCCCCAATTTCGTCGAAGAGGGGGAAACCCTTTTTGCGGAAAGGACCAGCCTTGGGGTGTTTCTGTAGACGGATGAGGGCTATTTGACTTACACGATAGTCGCACTTACCTTGCAGTACTCTGTCCAGACATCCAGAGACGCCGTGACGCACTTCTTCACGGGGTCCCACCCAAATCCTGAGAGCTTTCTGAGCTCTTTGACCGTGTCATACTCTTGTTTGAGCTGAGAATGTATTATTAACGCGCATATATAGACCTAAAAAAAGGACTCACCTTCTGCCATCGATTCTTGATGGCGACGACGTCCTTGGGCTTTCCCCCAGATACTTTCTCGCTCCCCTTCAGTGCCAGTTTGCACACAGTCCATGTGGTCTTCTTTGGGTTGTTGTCACCCCAATTCGAGTTCGCCTTCTCTTGAGTCAACGTGTGCACCAGGATGGCATCATCGGGATCGGTCCACTTCGAACTATTCTTGTCTGAGTTGTTCTTGTCCTTCTTCATTGTAAATCCTGCAGCTGTGGTCATGTGTCTGTGCAGGGAGGAACTGAGAGTGGATGACGCGACGCGACGCGACTGGCAAAGACGCGAATCAATATATTCCATATTTGGATATGTGCGGGAACCGACACGGCGGCTGAAGCGATCTAACATCCACATTACACTACCTCCTCGACTACCCCGCCTCGCACAGCACGCGCACAATGCCAGCATGTAATGCAATTAGGTATCATGTAATAGTATACAGTACTTGATTAAAGGCGACGCTGCCTCCCAAACTGCCCTCTGCGCCCATAATCTGCCCACATTTCTTGAGCGATCTTGTCTCTGCGCTTAGCTGCTCTAGCCCACTCCTCGGGGCCGACAGCATGATCTCTGCTTAGCGAATGATTGAGGTCATCCTGAGTAATTTCATCTTCGGGGTCATCGGGTATGTCGCTTGGGTCGTATACATGGATGAAATTATGCAACACGGCCAGTCCGCTGATTAATTTTGATTGCATCTCAAAGGAGTACTCCTGTGCGACAACTAGAACCTTGAAGCGCCGCTTGATGACCCCAAATATACGCTCTATGACGTTCCGAAGCCGTGCATGCCTGTAGTTAAAAAGCTCTTTGTAGTTTTGTGGTCTAAGGGGGGTACTCTCGGTCCAGGGCGGCATATAATCGGTAACCCGACATACCTGTTGGTGCCTGATCCCCATTCCTTCAAATGATACCTCACTGCGCGATACGGAACCAGCAAATCGTCGGAGTTAGCATACCCAGCATCGGCTAGGTAATAGCGCCCCTTGGGTATCACAAAATCCGAGTTCCTGGCATCATCAAAGACACGGCTATCCGCCGCGCTGCCTTCCCACCTGGGCAATACATAAAGGAATTCCATATTCAGGGAGCACACGGCGAGTACATTTTGTGATACTTGACCTTTCCGGTCCCGGAACCTGGTGCGCATTGCCTCAGGGACAAAGGCAGGGACATGCGAACCATCCAGTGCACCAATACAGTCCTTGAAATAGGGGAAGAAGTCCAGTGAGTCCCTGATCTCATCTGGGATTGGGAAAGAGCCCGTCGGAAGCTTCACATAGGCACCGTAGACCTTGTCCAATGTAAGCGCTTCTAGTACGCGGTGAATACACCTTAGTGAGCGGTTAATTTGCAATCTACACAAATGGAAATATGATAATCGCACTTGGTGATGGTGTCCACGCTCCTCTGAAACCGCTCCTGGAGTGCACGATTGGATAAACCCTGATGTACGTAGTGCAGGAAAATGGCTAGCTGTTCCTCAGCTAACACGTGCTGAGTATGGACCAGGCTGGCATCCCTCCCGAGGACGACGACAAGCTTCCGGAAGACGTGCTTATGGAGACCAATCTCGTTATAGAATCTCTGGTCGTGTCCGCTTACAAGTTCATCCAGCCACTGCTGACCAGATAGCTGGGAAGTGTGGACGGGTGTACGATTGAACCGTTCTGAATACAACAAGACCGAATCTGCGGCCGCAGAAATGATCAGATAGCCAGCCAGGGTCACAATGCTGACCATGTGAATGACAAATTCTTCCACAGGCGTCATTCTGAGGGTGGGCCAAGGGGCATATGTATGCACACTACCATTTTGGGTACACAATCAGCAACTCCCGATTGCTGTCTTGATACTATTGATACGAGCGCGTCGCTTACAAATGTCACACCTCACGTGTTACAAAAATAAAAAATGTATTTGCCTGTTGCGACCGAGAGGTGCGTTTGGCGGTCCGACTTTTTTTTTTAATTGCTGGACCCGACTGATTTATCCCACTCGTCAGACAGAGGTAGCGAGCAGCCATTTCTGAGGTGCGACTTTGCACCGGACGGGCTCCTAGTGTCGCTAGTACCACTAGCGGTCTAGTTTTGATCTGTTGCATGGCAAGTTTTGCTGGTACTAGGTACCGCCTCCTAGATATAGTTCCGCACTTTTGTACCTAGATAGTTGCCTAGGTCTAGTATTGATCTGTTGCATGGGAGGTTTGCTGGTACTAGGTACCGATTTCTAGATATAGTTTTGCAATTTCGTACCTAGATAGGTGCCTAGGTCTAGTATCCACCTAGACCTAGTTCTTATCTCTTATTCTAGTACCGCTCATCGGTAGTACTCGTTCTCTTGGCTCTAGTGCCTCCTACTAGAGCTAGTAATGCCAGCACTGTTCCATGAAACACGTGGGATGTTCAGCAAAAATTCTGAATTTCGGAATTCTCTATAATACTATCTATACACAGGGTTGGTATCACTTCCCGTCCGGTGCCATCGTCGCTCTGATCTCCTTAAACCACCCCATCTCCAGCACGCAGTTTTATCAGGGTTAGGGATGTGCCCTGTGCCACAGCATGACGATCTCTTGTTTGCGCGGCATGGGCGCCGCTTTACCTACTACCCACCTCAAGGAGGACATGTGGGAGGCTACGTTCCTCCACTTCAACTGAGAGGGCCGGCCCCGGGAGAAGTCGCCCGAGGGCCGCACGCGCCGCCACACACCACACACAGACACTAATGCAGACAAGAAATGGAAATTGATCAAATTGTGTGCTGGGCGTACACTCTATATAATGTGTACGCGCCTTTCTGATACCTGTTCACGACCGAATCTATTTTTGCAGTCTAGTCGTATAAGTTTGGGGGCAAATTGGGTTGGCAACTTGTGGACTCACTAATCAATTTCTATCTGGGCATGCAGACCAATTGCATTGACATCCGCACCACCAGACTCTCCATTTTCTTCATCGAGGTCGTGGTCTGTTGCTTGTAAATATATCGAGACGTGCTCCTGAATTTGGGCCCAGTTAGCTTCCTTGAGTCGTTGAGTCGACTTCACGAGTTTGCGTGCCCTCTTTCCCCAGAGGGCATCTGTGAACCCATTGCGGATGGCCCCTTTTTTGCCATCGTTGTTGCCGCTGACCTTGTTACTATCTATGCCAGTCTTGAAAAATGTCATTCCACGTTCGACCTAAATGTGTGAGGTTTCAGGCCGGGCAGGTACAAAAGGTTGACATACTGCGACTGTTGCCAGAGCAAGCCCGCCGATCTGATGGCAATCCTTCCCCTCTTGTGAGATTTTCCAAAGATGCTTCGTGTACACCTTTGAGATGAGATCCGAACAGAATGGCCCACGCCCACTCTAGTGACAACAAGTGTTAGGATTGACCCTGACTGTGTGAGGAATTAACCTACCATTTCGTCCAGATTCTTATACACAAAACGCAAACCCATCAAAGCGTCTGAGACGTATTCTGCACGATCCTCCGCTGAGGCGAATGACTCAGTGTCTCCATCCCACAACTCGTTGATTGCGTGGTAGCCAGCTTTTCTGATATCGCTGCGCCAGTTATTGAGCACATTTTCACACTAGACAATTGTTTGACTCGACACGCTGATTCCATAGACTTGGATTGACTTACCACATTCAGCACAATCTCAAATTCGCAAGTGCTTTGAGCTAGCGCAATGGAAGGGAACACACGCTTCCATATGTTCATGATTTCACCTTCCATTTGGCAATTTGTGCCAAATGGGTCTTCTTGGGTTCCCGCCCAAGCAATCAGTGAAGGAACGAAGATCTTCCGCCAGATTTGAATGAATCTGCTATTTCTGGGAATCAGAAGGTCGGAAACCGTGTACCTCTGCTTGCGTGGACGCTTCCGGTCCCCCTCCAGCGGCTGGGCATCACCCCCTGTACTCAACGTGTCAGCGGCCCGTTTTAGTTGCATCCCCATCTCTCATCTTTATTAGAATATATCCATACAATGTCAATTTACAATAACATACCTGCTCTGGAAGTGAACCAGGTCGTGCCAATGATAGACCGACTGTTGACACCAGCGGGGCCATGCTCTTGCTGGCCTTGGCGCGTACCAGTGACTGAAGTGAACCACTGGCACCTTGTGTGCTCGATCGATCGACCATAAGCACTGGTGGAGTCATGCTCCTACTGACCTTGGTGCGTTCCAGGGCTTCATTGGGCTTGTCGCGACGACAGTCCCCTGAGATGAAGCCATTGGTGCTACGAGAGTCTGGAAATTTCATCAACGACACTGTGCTACATAATAAGATTTGACTTACTTTGCGGTATCTTCTCTTTCCAATTGGTGTTGAGCCCCTCCAGTAGGACAGCGTGGCACTGCTTGAGGGGCCGGGCTTGGGCATTCCTGGGTACAGTGGCAAGGGATGGCCTTTAGTATTTGACGCCTGCATAAGACTGAGTGATACTTACACCCTTACAGCAGACTGTACCTCCGACTCAGACGAGGTAGTGCGAGGGACGGTAGTACGTGCAGCGTTGACATCAGACCTCATAGATGCAAGCCTCGCGGTCTGTGGGTCACGGTTGTTGGTCAGCGGTCACATGTCACTTTCCAGAGCATGCAGTCACAGGGGTGACTCACCTCGGCTCTCTTCCTGGCCGCATATCCCTTTGGTGCGAAGTCCCTGATATCATCATCACCATCCTGAGACCCATCCCGAAGCTCATTCAATGCACTCTCAGAGGTGAGATCGACCTCAATCGTTGGCGGTACTGGACTAACCACGACACTGCCATCCACCGTGCTGTTGTCCACATTAGGAAAAACGGTATCCTAAAATTTTTTAAAAACTTTAGCAAATTTTAGAAAAATGGTAATATGTGAATAATTGCTATGATCTTTCAAAAGTTGTGAAATTTTGACAAGATAAAGACCTCCCCTCTAATATCTAGTTAGATGTTGTGAAATATTACCAAATATCTGCATAAATGAACACATGTTTAGTGTGTCTTGGATGAATGTGTCCAAGTCCAAATTTACATCACATCCAGCAATGCATTTCAGTGCAATTTACTCAACTGTGGCTGCATTCACAAAACAATCATATATTTTTGACTAAATAAGGTACATGTGCTACAATCTAATTAATGTGAGGGAAGCATGGTGGCAGGTGGGGGTCTTGCGTGGTGTGAATGGTTGCGCCGGGGTCTTGAAGCCACGTGGCGGGCCTTGCATGCCGTGATGAGGCGGCGTGGCAGGTCGGCAGTGGCGGGGTCTTGACGGCATGTGGTGGGCTCTTGCGTGGCGTGCTGGGGGCGTGGCGCCGGTGGTGGTTGGCGCGCTGGGGTGGCGCGCTGGGTCGGCGGTGGCGGGTCTTGACGGCGCGTGGTGGGCTCTTGCGTGGCGTGTTGGGGTCGTGGCGCCGGTGGTGGTGGGCGCGCTGGGGTGGTGCGCTGGGTCAGTGGTGGCGAGGTCCTGCACACCGCACTGGCGTGGCGTGAAGGCCAGCGGCGACGGCAGCGGGGTCTTGCGTGCCATAAGGGGGCGGCGTGGTGTTAAGTTGGAGGAGGCGGGGTCTTGGGCCCCAGGTCGTGGCGGCGTGGTGGCGGGTTGGTGGTCGGGGCATTGCGTGCCACATCGGGGGTGGCAATGAGGCCGGTGCAGCCACGGCCGTGGTGGTCACGGAGGGTCCTGCAAGCGGAAAAAGAAAAAAAAAAAAAAAAAAACATATCTAAGCATTGGGCCGAAGTCCAGCTCTTCCTCAACCACGTCTTTCCTCTTGCGTAGGCTGTGGAGGTGGTCCGCGTGCGTGGTGGGAAGAGAAGAAAAAAAACCCCCCCGTGGGGGAGCGTTGAGAGGAAATGGAGTGAGCACATGTTCACACGCGTCACAATGACACACCTTTCCATGCCACAGATTATACCTCCGCTTGACGAATTTTTTCTAAGTCGCCACACTCGCCGCGTCGCCACGTCACCTCCCTCCTGCATCTTGGATACAGTAAGTGTTTTTTTTTTTCCCCTTGTCTCTCACCACGCTGATATCCAGGCCACTGTACCCGTTCACACCACCGCTATCCCAGTCTGGTCAGTGTGGCCTCCACTCCCACGGCCAACGCAAGATGCAGCCGACGGTACGTTTTTTTTTTTCTTTTTTGTTTTCTTTTAACGGGCCCCTCAAGGATCTACCACCACACTACGCAAGGACGACGCCCACACCCCGTCTGCAGCGAGCGCCGGCTATGCAAGCCACCACCACCCTCCCTCGGCCCCAACACCCCCGCCGCCATTCCCCGCCGCACTCATCACGAAGAGGCGGCTGACGACGAGCTGGGCTTCGGCCCAGCAGACAAGATATGTTTTCCTTTTCTTTTCTCTTTTTCTCTTTCTCATTCTGCTTCTCTAGCGCATGCAGTGCACCCCCCACCTTGCCTCGCAAGTCCTCCCCACTGCCTCGCCACATGCAAGACAGGACAACGGCGCCACGCCGTCCCCTCCAACCGCGGCCGCCCCTCCACGCACATCCGCCTTGCACAAGTGCCGCGGTGCTCCGAGAATCCAGGTAAGTTTTTTTTGTTTTTGTTTTTTTTTCCTTTAATGTTGAACTCGGTGCAGGACTGTTGTCCACCCATTTGCTCGCCACCACACCGCTCGTGGCAATGCCGCCGCTGCCCACTTGGCTCAAAGTATAATATTTAGATAAGTTTTTTTTTTCCTTTTCTTTTCTTCTTTTTTCTTATATTAAACCTGCAGGCCTATGGCAATTGACACTGCTACCCTGCTCCACTGTTATGCTGCTGCACAATTGTGGTCACGTGACCAGACCACCGCCACCTTTGACGCTACCACCACCTACCTTGTATTAGTTGTAGTTTTATGTATTCTTATTAGTCACAATATATTATTGTTTTTTGGATGCAACACTAATTGAATGCCTTGTTTGCAACTGAATACTCTGCCTGTTGTGGTGAAATTTTGGACACATTCATCTAAGATATGCTGAGATATGTCCGTTTATGCCAATATCTGGTAAGATTTTGCAAAATATTACTGGAAATTTGGAGGGAGGTTTTTATCTCACCTATCTTAACAATCTTGGAAATTCAGAAATATCGCTTATTTCTCAGCAAATATTGCCATTTTTCTAAAATTTGTTAAAGTTTTTGAAAATTTCAGGATACCGTTTTTCCTGATGCACAACAGTGGCAATCCTAGATTACAAGTCACTATACGCCAAGTAGGCCAGTTGGCCACACTCACTCAGTGTCGTATTCAGCTTGTTCATTGTCCAACAGATTGGTGGGTCGCTTGTACGTCGAAACACTCTCTGCTGCTGACCCACTTGCTGACTGGGAACCAACGCTGACATCGGGCCTGTTTGTGTCCCTCTGGATGTCTTCCTCCTCTATGGAGTCCTCGACCATTGCGATCTGCGCAACGATTGCTTGATGCCTCGCGGTGGCTTCCTTGTTGGCGGCAATACCCACCGCCTTTGCCCAGGCTAGATCCTCATCTATCTGTTTTTTGGTGTGTCTTGGTTTTTGACTGTCTATCAAAATGCGGCCAGGATGTGCATAGGCATTCGATGGATGTGTACCGACAGGCATGTTTCAGGGGACTCGGAGAGGACGGAAGAGGGCAGTGCGAGGCTACAAAAAAAAGGTGCGCCTGTCTCTACCCGTCCGTTATAAGATGAGCTTCAAGTTCTGGCTCCTGGTGATAGCTATAACACTATGCATTCAGTCCATTACAACACTACGCATTCGGCTCGTTGATTTGGCTTGTCGAGGTCGCTGCTTACAATCCTATCCGTCTGTTACGCTGTCCGTAAGTCGCATATTTGAAGAAGCTCAGACTTAGACACTTCACCGTTTTTGTCGGCATGCTCATTCAGACTTGTTCAGGTGCAGGCAGGTTATCGTGCTGGCGTGACCGCTTCACCAGGCTCTCCCAACGGGGACGGGGACTATGGCTGACCTGGGAAATCAAAAACTGGTGCCAGATCATGGTCTGGGTCTTCTACATGTTCTTCATCTGGCTCCAGATCCTCGTTGAGAAAGCGAGACCATATATTACATCACCGACTCTATGTGTTGCATTGTCCGTAAGTCGCAGATTCAACGAATCACCCTCAGATTTGGGTGTTTCACCGTTTTCGTCGGCATGCTCACTCAAACTTACTCAGGTGCAGATGGGTTATTGCACTGGTGTGACCACTTTACCAGGTTCTCCCGACGGGGGGCATGGCTGACCAAGCAAATCAAGTTCGAATCATCAAGTGAGCGAGCGGGGGGACGGCCTGAGGTGCCAGTAGGAGCTGTGGCTTCCGCCTGGGCGTGCGCAGTTTGGTCCCAATTACGCCCGTCTGCAGCGCCTGAAAGCGCAGTACGATCCCAAGAATGTGCACGAGATTGCGGTCTGCTGCATGTTCTCCATCTGGTTCTAGAACGCGATCTCATTCGCGTGATGATCTATGTACTTATTAACATAATATGCTCTAAAAGTGTCTAGTGAATAGGTTGATGAACAGCACACATAGAGATGATACTCACAGTGACAAAGGAGACTGTGGTGAGATATCAAGGGTGGCTGAAAGGCAGCAACAGGGAGTGCAAGCAAAGGTGAAGCAAGAGGTTGTCTGGCACACAAGCAGTGAGAACTGATGTTGTTACATTGGAGAGGAGAGAGCTTACCTGGCACACAAGCAGTGAGAACTGATGTGGACCAGGAGCGTACATGGTGCTCTACTTATACACTTTCAGGTAGTGACACTGTACAAGGGATGTGACACTAAGTCACGCAGTACAAGGAAGTATTGTTCTACAAACGGACAAAGGAGTGGACGTTCTGAGAACAAGGAAAGAAAGAATAAGGAGAGTCCAGAAGCAAATGATATCATAGTGACATCATAATAAAGATAAAGCTAAGTACGGAACAAAGGAAAGTACAAAGGCGTTATACAACGCAGAGTCCGGATGTATGATGTCATTAGAAGTACAGTGATGTCATATGTGACGCAATGATAAGTCCAGATTGTACAGATCAAACAGTATCTAATCTACAAGTCCTGTATATCTAATCTAAAGCAGTCCATGCTGCAAGTCCGGTCCGTACGAGCCGCTAAGTGCGCAGGGGTCACTTATCAACATCTCCCCGTGATCTACAATCTAAGTGCACACAAGTCCCATGTCATCGTTGTGCTTCTGCAGCAGGACACGCGGTAGTGACTTTGTGAAGCCGTCCGCAACCATATCCACAGTAGGAGTTCTGATGAGGGTGATGGTCCCCTTTTCGATGTACTCTCGAATGACATGATGCCGTATGGCAATGTGCTTAGACCGTCTCCCAGTGACAGGGTTCAAGGCCAAGTCAATGGCACCCTTATTGTCACCATGAAGTGGGATGGGGTCGTCGACCTCGTACCCGAGTTCCGTGAGGAAGCTCTGATACCACGCAGCCTGGTTAGCCGCGTCAGTCATGGCCATGTATTCCGCTTCCGTTGTGTTTTGGGCAACAGTCTTTTGCTTGCGCGAAGACCAGCTTATTGCACCGTTAGCTAGTAGGAACACATAACCAGAGGTGGAGTGGCGGTCGTCAGTCTGATCAGCCAGACTGGAGTCAGTGTAGCCGTGAAGGCCATCGCCATTGGCGCCATCATAAACAATACGCATATCCATAGTTCCTACTAAGTAGGACAGGACATACTGCGCAAGTCGCAGATGTTGTGGTGAAGGGTTCGCTGCGTACTGCGCCAAACGTGACACAGCGAAGGAGATATCTGGCCTTGTGCCAATCTGCACATAAAGCAGACTCCCAATAAGAGACTGGTAGTGAGAGATATCTGAGGCAGTTGCCTGCGACGTATATTTAACCAGGTGCTCGTCAGCACCAGCGGGCAAGGGTGTGTTGTGTGGTGTGGCATCAGACATGCTAAAGCGTTCAAGGACATCCTTGATGTAGCCAGACTGATCTATTTCGATGCGTCTAAGGGAGCGGTCGCGCACAATGCGCATACCAAGATAAGACTCTATCTCCCCGAGATCTGTCATCTCATAGCGTTCAGACAGATCTGACTTCAAACGCTTGATACCACTCAGCGAGGGACCCAGTATAGTGATGTCATCAACGTAGACAATAACGAAGAGTGGATCATACCCCTCCCGTTGAGGCATCACATATATGCCAGCATCAGCAAACGTCCGCTTAAAGCCGAGTGCAGTGAGCACTCCATGGAATTGCAAGTTCCATGCGCGGGAGGCCTGTTTGAGACCATAGATCGCCTTAACCAGGCGACACACCTTCGTCTCAGAGCCAGTGACAGTGAAACCTTGTGGCTGCTCCATGTATATCTCCTCGTCAAGCACGCCATTGAGAAAAGCAGACTTAACATCCATCTGATGGATGTGCCAGTCCTCCAGCGCGGCCAACGCCAGAAGTAAACGTAGCGACTCAAATCGTGCGACGGGAGAGAAGGTTTCATCAAAATCTATGCCAGGGATCTGCGTGAATCCCTTAGCCACCAAGCGAGCTCTGTAGCGGCCATCCGCTTTGAGCTTAAAGACCCATTTGGATTTTACTGCCTTGCGATTAGGCGGGAGATCCACTAACTCCCAAGTCCCATTCTTAGCTAGGGCGTCCATTTCATACTGACACGCCCTAGTCCACTCTTCTGCAGCTGCAGACCGCATGGCCTCTGCATAGGTTGCAGGGTCTCGGCCCACAAAGGCAGCAGCCAATAACTCCGCATACCCCAGACGCCTGCCGCGCCATGCCGCATTGTCCGCATTGAAGTAACGCGGATTAGGGACAGGGGCACGGGCACTGCGCCTTGGTGCATTGTCCATCTCGCGCAACAGCTGACTACGCTGTGCACGATCCTCAAATCCCCCAGGCATTTCTGGTGAGGGAGGAGGGACATGGCGCATAATGCGCGTTGCACTAGGACGTGGCGGGGGTGAAGTGGGAGTGGCTTGCTCACGCTTAGGTGTGGTGGGCGGAGCTGGCAGAGCAGGTGGTGGAGTGGTGGGGCGTGGTTGGACTTGTGGGGGGTCTAAGAGTTTTTCAACATCCTCCTCCTCACTACTACTGGAGTGTGCAGGGGAGGGGGCTCGCATTGGTGGTAACGCCGGCGGGTGAGGCACGGCAGTCACTGTTGTGCTAGGCACGACTGGTGGTGAAGGTGTGGGGTGTGTCTCAACACCCTGAAGGGACGGGAAGCTACTCTCGTCGAATGTCACATCCCTGGACACTCGGACGGAGCGGGTTGAGCGGTCCCAGAGCTTATAGCCCTTAGATTCGGGCTCAAACCCGATAAGCGTGACCTCAATGGCCTTCGCATCCAATTTGCGACGCTTATCAGCGGGTACGTGCATGTACCCCTTGCATCCGAAGACGCGAAGATGTGAAACATCAGGCACTTTGCCAGAGTGCCAGAGCTCATAAGGAGTGCGCCATTTAAGCCCACGGACTGGAGAGCGGTTATAGATGTGCACAGCTGCGCACACTGCATGCTCCCAGAAGCCTTTAGACATGCCAGCTGTGTGGAGCATGGACATTGCCTTATCCATAATGGTGCGGTTAAACCGCTCGGCTTTTCCGTTGGACTGTGGTGAACCCGGCATCGTGAGGTGATGCTCTATCCCTTTCTGCTTAAGAATGTCCTGCGTGACACTCGACATGTATTCGCCACCGCGGTCAGAGTGCAGAGCGCGCAGTTTATGGCCAGACTGGGTTTCACCCCAAGCCAAGTACATCTGCAGCGACTTAGCAAACTGGTCCTTTGACTTAAGGAAGTGTACCACAGTGAACTTAGTGTGGTCATCTATGAAGGTGGCAGTGTAGGTCGAGCCTTGCAAGGACTGAGTCTGCATAGGACCGGCGAGGTCACTGTGCACGATCTCAAATTGACGAGTTGTCCTTTTGTTGGAGGACGCAGAAAAGGGTTGGCGAGTGGATTTGCCCATCTCGCACCCACGGCAGACTGTGTGGGTCGTGGTAGAGCTATCTATGTCCATGCCAGTAGTGGCAGAGGGACCATGCGCCTTCAGCGCCGCAGAGGAGATGTGTCCCATGCGTTGATGCCAGATATCAAGTGTGGCAGCACTTGATTTTGTGTGGGCGTTGAGGCCGACGCTGGCTGCGTCCAACCAGTAAAGGTTGTCCTCAAGGTAGCCTTTGGCCACACACTTTTGGTTGATAGATATTTTAAATGAGCCACTATCAAAGGCAATCTCAGCACCTTTTTGTGCTAGGGCGCGCGTCGACAAGAAGCGCGTCTTCACCTGTGGTAGGTGTAGCACATTGCTTAGGGTGATAGAGGTACCCTGGCTCGTAGTAAAAACGACAGACCCGACACCCACTTGGTCTATAGTGGACTTATCACCCAGGCGTACAGTGCCTTTAGTTGGGGTGTAGTCCTTGAAGTCAGACCGATGTGGTGTAATGTGGTGTGTAGCACCACTGTCCATCATCCAACGCACACGCGAGGCAGCATACAAGGCAACAGAAATAGATTGAGAGGCCCAGTCTATGGCGGGTTCTTCGACCTCCTTAATGGAGGCGGTGGTAGGTACAAGAATGTGACTATTTGCGGCCTTGTTGCCTGCCTTCTCCTTCTCCTTTGCGTCAGCCTCATCCTTCTTTTTCTTCCTGCAGTCAGGCTTGATGTGGCCCTTTTTGTTGCAATAGTGGCAAGTCAGACCAGAGTGGTCCTTCTTGCCCTTCTTGCCCGTCGACTTGACGGGGGCCACCTTGTTGAGGGAAGAGCCAGAGGGCCCAGCGCGGCGAGCCTCTTCCGACACTATGCGCGCTATGATCTCAGCGTGCTTAAGTGTGGAAGGGGCCCCACTGGCAAGGATGGTTGAGGCCAACACCTCATAAGAGGGCGGCAGCGCATGGAGGAGAATGAGGCAGTATTGGACGTCGGAGACACCCATCTGCGCGTTGGAAAGGGCAACCCTTAGCTCATTGAGCTTGGCCAGCTGAGCGGCCATGGGTGCAGAGTCGTCGAGGCGGGCTTGTGTTAACTGGATCCACAAGTTAAAGATGGTGGTGCTGCCCGAAGCACCAGCGTATACGTCTCTCAGCTTGTCCCACTTCGCCTTGAAGGTGGCATAGACAATATTGTCCGCCACGAGGGAGTAGACATCTGGCTTTAAGTAAAGGCGCAGGTACGCCTTGGAACGACGCTGGACTGAGTCCCACTCATCGGTAGTGATACCAGATGGGGGTGTGTCCAGTGTGAACACATCTTCAGCCTCATGCAGCGTGAGGATTGCCTCAATGGTCCCAGACCATTCGTTCCAGCCAGTGCCGTCAAACTGGGTGAGATGGATGCCAGATGGCATGCCAAAGTTGGCACTGTGGGCCTGAGAGAGACGTGTAGAGGGTGTGGACCCAGAAGGAGGAGGGAGTGAGCCTCCTGCAGAGCCACCGGTGGGGCTGGGAGGAGCACCAGCACCAGCAGCAGGGGTAGATGAAGAACCAGACATTGGGATGATTTATCTGTCGCCGAGGAGCAGTCAGCAACAGTGCTTCATAGTTGCAAGACATAAAGATAGAGGGGGTACCACTCCTGTCTGTGATTCTGTAAGGCCAGAACGCTAACGCGTCCTGCCTCCTGATAGTATGCCAGTGATACAAGGGCTAGGCCCAGGTTGGGAGAGTCCCTTTGCCATACCATGAGCTAGCTGCCAGCCAGGATGTGTCTAAGACACAGCTCAAATGGTTTGCGTCAGGGGGAAGGTGAAGGGAATGCTTTCAGAGCCCAAGGCTGTCTACCTCAGCCTCCTCGGCCTGTTGGTTGCCTCATCGCCACAAGTGGCTTTACTGAATCCTTTCCCATTGCCGCTACAAGGCAGGTATCTGGTTGCAGAACACCATAGTGGTGAACACCCCCCAGAGCCTGAACCAGGTTTTACACTCCCATGGTGAGGAGATCCTGCGCCCAGTGTGGAGCACCAGAGACAGCTGGCGCTAAGCTCCACAATACACAGCCCAGTGGGCCATGCACGCCTGGATATTTTGAAGTTAAGGGGCTACCAGACCCAGTCTCCTTGCGCATAGCGCAGGGGCTAGGAAAACAGTAGGGGTGAAAGTAGGACTACTGGGCAGTACATACACAGGAGGTTCCTTAGCAGAGACAAGTGGCGCCCCACTGCTTTCTGCCTTGGGCAAGGCTGGTAAGGCCCCAGACAGACCTTAGCCTGGTGTGTCCTCCTAGGAAGACAGTGACCAGCCAAGTGGAGTGGCTAGGGCACCAGGGCCCATAACCTGATGAACAGCACACATAGAGATGATACTCACAGTGACAAAGGAGACTGTGGTGAGATATCAAGGGTGGCTGAAAGGCAGCAACAGGGAGTGCAAGCAAAGGTGAAGCAAGAGGTTGTCTGGCACACAAGCAGTGAGAACTGATGTTGTTACATTGGAGAGGAGAGAGCTTACCTGGCACACAAGCAGTGAGAACTGATGTGGACCAGGAGCGTACATGGTGCTCTACTTATACACTTTCAGGTAGTGACACTGTACAAGGGATGTGACACTAAGTCACGCAGTACAAGGAAGTATTGTTCTACAAACGGACAAAGGAGTGGACGTTCTGAGAACAAGGAAAGAAAGAATAAGGAGAGTCCAGAAGCAAATGATATCATAGTGACATCATAATAAAGATAAAGCTAAGTACGGAACAAAGGAAAGTACAAAGGCGTTATACAACGCAGAGTCCGGATGTATGATGTCATTAGAAGTACAGTGATGTCATATGTGACGCAATGATAAGTCCAGATTGTACAGATCAAACAGTATCTAATCTACAAGTCCTGTATATCTAATCTAAAGCAGTCCATGCTGCAAGTCCGGTCCGTACGAGCCGCTAAGTGCGCAGGGGTCACTTATCAACATAGGTGTAATGAAGGTCCAGTGGCATCGGCTCATTGCCAAAGACTGGGATGAGATGAGCCGCCCACAGAAAGGAGTCTAGGTGCACCACCGTTCTGTCTCGTCTGCCATGTGTGATATCAGGGTGGACCACCCAAAGCCCTGTCAGTGGGTCACATCCCACCCTCGTAAACCATTCGACGAGTGCACACGGATAGTGCACATCTTCATACACAAAAGAAAATAACAGTTGTACTCATACGACGGCCATCCCTGACATCCCCGGCTTGGTGTCATCCTCAACAAGAAAAACACAGTCGCGGCGTGGCTCACATCCTCGCCATGAAGGCGTTGAACGAATGCGCTCACGCCGCATCCCTTGTGTCCCACAGGGGTCACTTGGAGAGAAAAAAGTGGCGACTGCAGAATGGAACACCGAAATCCTGCAGTGTAGTGGTGGAACCTCATCTACTATCACACCTAGCTGAAGAGAGACACATTCGCGTGTCAAATAGTGTAGATTGGGTTCGCCTATGTGGCGAGAAAGGCCTTCGATGTCGCTTGGGTACTTGGGAGCTTCCTGGAGTCAGACAGGGATCAAAAGTTTCGAGCGGTTGACGCACCTCGATTCTGGGCCAATACAACATGCCCAAGGATGCCCTCCTCCACAGGCCTGCCGTTGTCGTTGTCGTCATCATTGTTGTTGTTGTTGTTGTTGTTGTCAGACAGTAAATGAGGGGGGTAGGGCGCTTGAGAAGTGCTTGAGTTATCAGTCTGCCCATCTCAGAACATGTTAAGTGAGGTGAAATGGCTGCGCATAGCAGCAAGTTTGTCAAGCCGCTGATTCGTGAGCAGCATCTGACCCAATGCTTGGAATCGGTTCGATCGACACCATGGCTTCTTAACTGCCGTAATATGGTGGGATTCTGTGATGGAAGTACAAAGCCCACCGGGTGCACCAAAATCTTCGATCAGGCGTCAGTAATGGAAGATCGAGTGTTGCCTTGGGAGTGAGAACCCCTTAGACCTGATACCTGAAGTCCGAAACACTTCACGAAGTTGCTTGAACTTTTCCAAGGCACGGTCTAGCGCATCCAGAGCACCAGAGTCGATGTCCTGGCGTCGAGAAATATAGCATGCGTCCATGAAAGCACCCAGACATAAGATAACATCGTCTGGTACATATCCGACAATAGCAGGAATGTACACCTTCATAAGGGCCTTGGAATCGTCACCTGTCCACTGCTTGAAATGGCGACCTTCAGGGAATCTCCTGAGGCCAGGAAAGGGGGGCACTGCAGAAATACTGTGAACCAGCCGGTTAATAACTGAATGGCAACTGTATGGGTGGATCACATACCGCCGGTCTATGTCATCTAGGATGAGACCACCACGACGTTCACCGTGCTGCGCCACCAAGTATTCACACACCCATGCAACCAAATGGTCCTTAAAAACCCCCTTGATGATTTGGTGCAGTAGATCCGGGGATATCATTTCATATATATCGGCACACGGGAAATCGAAAGTGAACGGCTACAAATGTGTTGGGTGTGATCAGCCTGCCGACACAAGTGTGCACACGTGGGGACGTACCACAGTACTGTCATCAATGCCATACTGGGCCCACAGTGTTCGGGAGTCAAGGAGATCCCTCACAACCTCGGTATGTCTTGGTGTGCGGCGGATGGCATGTGTGTCCAGGTTGGGTGGCCGCGCAGTGCATCTGAAAGTCAGTGTGAGCACATAATATGCCAAGTGAGCGCAAGGTACTCACTTTGGGCACCAGCCTTGGATGATACCGGTGAGCATCGCTTGCTCAGGGTAATCAGCAATGAATGTGAAGAGGTCATAAATTACTCGTCTGAAGTGACCATCTGGACATCTGCGGACGACCGGAGTAGTCATCCCCAAGTGTAGTGGGCTGAGAACCGCCGAAATAGATGCGTGATACAGCCGTCACTTGAAGACTCGAAACTTTGAACATCCATCATTCCAGCGGTCACCTGGAGAGTTTCAAGGTTAGAGACTGGTTGGCATGTGAAGAAACACAGTACACTTTGGAATAGCAAGGAACACAATCGGTATAACAGCATTCCGATGTGCACGTCGGACTGTATTGTGCAGATTGCCAATCAACAAATACAGCGGATGGTACTCAACATGACCGGTCATGACCAATACTATCGTCTTGTCACTCCCAAGGATGATCGGGCAATACATGGCCCCTTCGGTACTTGGGTCGGCCATGAAGATGTCATTCTATCAACCTGCGTCAATACTTTTCAAGCCGCTAGGGGACATGGAAAAGAAAGAAAAAAAACACTTACACAGTGCCTCCAAGCAATGTTCCCAGACATCACGTCGCTCCATCGACGTGTTCCATTTGCATTGAGGTTGATGTACAGTTGTAGATCAAACTGCCCTCGGAATTCTGAGTTGCTGAGCATCGCGGATAGTACGGTGTCGGGGTTGCGATACCAAACCTCATAAGTCTTTCGCATCCAAGATGGGGTGCCTTCATCAACACCTTCTGGGGCTGTTGTCAGCAAGCACTGCCAGGGGACGTCGCCAAGAGCCGATGAGTCAATGAGTGCATACAGATCCTCATGGCTCTCAAAGGGTGCTGGGGCGTCGAACTGAGACATGGACTGGGCCCACAGATGGAGAAGGGAATTGATATTGGTGGCAGAGAGTTTGGCACGACAATAGACGAGGTCTGCTAACTGGAACTGGACCTCATTTTTGAAGGGCGACCAATCCCCTTCTGGTGCGCCTTCCCGGGGTTGTGGTGGTGCACCTGGTGGCAAGAAGTTGCCATCCTTGTCACAGGGAAGGGCTCCACATTGATCAGCGTGAGTAAGGCTCAAACATCAAGGGTGCGTACCTGTCAAATGGGGGTGCTCCTTCCTCTGACCGAGTAGATACGGTGAGCTCACAACACGATCCACAACTGGATCCCTGTTGTGTTTGCGGAAATGGTATGTACGCCCATGCTGACTCCTGAAAGTTGACCGGCAGCCTGGGTAGGGACAACAATGCATGGAAAGACTCACCATGGAAAGCCTACAGTTTAATAAGTACGTGCAAGAGAACAGTAGCCCAGATCATCGCATTCATCGGGGGATGCTAGTATTTGGTATTGCAAGTGAGAGCTGAAGTGTCGCAACGAGGAGTGGGACACCACGGCAAATACAAACTGGCTAATTACCAAATATCTAGATCTGGCAAAAACGGAACTTATTACTTGCTTATTGACTTATCGCTTCATGCTTTCGCGCTGGCTTCTCTCGCGCTGGCTTCCTGTGATGCGTGACAGGCACGTGTCTTTTTTCGTCTTGACTTTGTCCACACTGGTCAACTGAACATCGAACCCTTAGTCGAACATCAACATCAACGTTACATTGTAAGGGCACTGTGGCCCTTACTATAGTACTTGAAACTGCTCAGTTTCAACTGTTTCAGAATTGCCTGCAACGTCCGCCTTTCTCGGCCATTAGTACCGTGACCATGCCTTCTTCATCGTTAAGTTTTTCTCATTTCCTTTCCCCTATCCCTCTCCTGCAACGATCGAACTTGTTCAAGTTGAGGTATTCCATATCCCTTGAAAGCCTAACATGCCTAGTTCTTCTGTTGCTGATCTCCACAGTTCTTTTGGCGCTGCCTTTGTCGGGCTGCTTTTCAGTACTACGTGAGTCCTCACACACGTCCTTACCGCCAAATCTCCTGATCTATTGAACTTGTAGGCTCTTTGGTCTGACGATTGTACAGACGTGAGTTCAAGTAAATGTGCTTTTCTTCCTCACCCTGACTCACCGGATCTGTGGTTCTCACAGATGGATGTATTTCTGGTAAGTAGTCCTTGTCTCTGGATGCAACAAATTAACTCGTCCTAGGACGTATGGGAGTAGAGACTCAAAGCCACTCAAGTTCTTCATTGCCTTTGTAACATGCGTGATCTTTCTCGAATCTGGTTCGCCCAAGTTGTGATGTTTCCACTAGATCCATGGACGCATTGCATACGATTATATGCGTCTATGCGATCTACTGGTGAGACGGCAATGCACACACTACCCTCCGTCTACTCACTCTAGTAGGTATCTCATTCTGAATATCAGCAACGTCGAAAGCCTGGAGGATGGTATGTGGTGAGTGACCACTTTGGGGTAGTTGAGTCGTTTCTGATCTGTCGATTCTGCCCCTTAGGGCCCTGAACGTATGCCACCCTGAACTATTTTACCCTCGTGACTGCTCACACTATTTTCGCCTGATGTAGCTTCAGATCATTCTTGGTGTATGTTATGCCTTCTGACTGAACTCCTTTACCCACTTGCTGACGATCACCGTAGATCATCGTTGGTGCCTCTGTGCAGCTGTTCGTCGTTTGTACCCTGTTCCTAACTTGTTATTTGTCCTGACGCGGCGTAGCTATTATGCGAGACGAGTTTACGTCGGTGAGTTTTTTCCTTTGTCGTTTACTGTATTCTGTTTTTATTTACAAATTACTTCTTCCAGTCAGCCAAAGTCTTATCTGCCCGATTCTCATCATACGTTATCATATTTGCCTTGCCGAGCACCGCTGAATGTAGTTTCTCAGGCGGTGTTAGTCGTCATTGGTTGCAGTAAGTACTCTTGTTACCCCCTGGGACGTACATTTATAATTGCCTTCCCCCACGCCATTGTAGCAACCGGAATTTGTGAGTTGCTTGCTTTCCGTTTACTGTTTCATCCGTGAAATGTGCTCAAACTTCACTCGGCTAGTTTTCACTGCAAAACAGTAAATGTTGTTCTTCTTTGGATGTATCAAATAAATGAAACCCGACATTAGATTCTCTTTCAAGCGATCCACCAGTGTTCACTCTTTAGCCGTATGTTTCAACGTATACCATATCCACACACGCTGACAGCCCAATAGTGGTCGACATATGTAGCATTGGGCACAGTCGCTCTGGGGGACATCTTGGTCGCCACGTCGATTTGTTGGTCCCTCTACCATAAGAGGACCGGGTTCACGAGGCAAACTCTTCTTTTGATGCTCATACCGTAGACCCTAGCTAACGTTCGTGCACAGAACTGATTCAATACTCATGACCTTGATGGTTTACAGCATCAATTCGGGTTTGCTGACAGGGTGAGTTTTTCATCTACGCTGACAGATAACTCTAAACTAACTTGAGCAGCCTCCTTGGCATTGCCACGACTATTAGCGTAAGGGATTTTTGTTACGGACCTTACGGACTTCCCCCTTTGACTTATTTTATGACCAGTTCATACTTTTGCCCTCCTCTCTGATTTGGCTGGCATTTTTTTGGGCGCTGAGTAAATGTACGTGTTACGCTCCACCGGCGTTAGTCCGACTTGGACTCGTGAAGGGCGTAATCGACTTAGCGAAAGTTAGGCGAATGGGGACGCGTGTCAACCCAACGCAGGCTGAACAGGGGCTCACAGGCACACGCTGCAGCGAAAAGAATAAGAAAGGGTATCCTTGGTGGATACAAGCGGAGGCACGCTTAGTCCGAGAACTAAGGCAGACAATAGACGAGTCAGGTGGTGGATTGAAGAAGACCAAGATGAGGGCTCTTGGTCTTCTGAGTCGACTACTTATACAGATACATGCGGGCTTTAAAGCGCCGCTGGAATAATACGTAACCAATAGCGTAACTAGCTCGAACCCTAGTACAGCTATCCTAGGAGTGAGTCATACACGAGTCACAATCACATGCGAACTACTATGCTGACTGATGCGATGTAAGAGTCCATGACTAATGCTGATACCGGACCGTAGTCATAACCGGTCGTGAGTTTGTGTGTAATGAGTCGTCAAGTCCGTACTGTAACAGTACGTGTACGATCGTCCCGAGTGCAGAGACGGTCAACTGACATCATCCCACAGGCTATGTAAATTCTTTGCTCGCTAGGTGGAGTGTCCATTTAGTATGTAATCACGGGTTTAACTTCTAACCAGGGCCATGTTCAGATTGAACTGTCGGGATTACCTCCGTGGCCGTTCAACCCTTGACCGGCCAGATAATGTGTACAACTTGACTTCCATCCGGGTTGCCAGTGCGCCACTGAGTGAGGCTGGCATCTTCACCACATCGGACTATGGACAGAACAAACCTGACTATAACGAAGGTCCGAATTTCAAGGCTCCTTCACCGGTATGATACTTCAGCAGTTCTCCTGAATGCCGTATTTTTTGCTACTCGACAAAATTTCTCTAATCAGTTGCGTTAATGATGCCACATGTGCCTAGTATTGTAGACGGTAGACGTATAGATGTAGTCCCGACCCTGACTCTCTGTCCTCTGTCAATGTCATTATCGATTCCCCGCGTTTCACCCCCTCTGATTTGCTGGCCCGGCTTGGCCCGATACCATGGGATTGTTAGTAGGGGTCGCAGGTACGGGCCCGGGTAGTAAATTCTGGACCCGTGCCAAACCCGTACCGTGCCACGGGTACCCGCAGGCATGACTTCCACTATTGTGTCTATTGTTTTACTTTTCGAGCCTCGACTGGGACGATGCCAGTGTTCGGGCTGCATCATATCATCTCTGCGTGGCTACCATATTGGGCTCATTCCCACGATGTCCGCATCACCATCGTTGGCAGTTCGTTTGCCCATCGATTTCTCTCGCGCTCATCCCATCTTTCCTCCCACACATCCTCACACACATCTTTCGACATTCATTATCTTGCCTGCTCACCTTGCTACATCGGATCAAATTGGCATCTACTTGAACAACGATGACTCACAAGCGGCCCTTAGGGCACTTATAATCGGCCATGCGTCCCCACGTCTCGTCCTATTTCTGTTCGAGCTAGACGCCGATTTGTCCTGTCGTCTTCCTCGTCTCACACTCTTCCAACTACAGGTGGCCCATTTGCACCTCTGCCTCGCCTCACCTCTGCCTCATCACTTTGGTCTCAGCATTCTCACAGTATGTTGCAGCTCCCGAAACGCTAAGTTTCTTTTTTTTTTTTCTTTGGATTCACGACGTTTTCTAGTGATTTTCTACTGACTTATTGGCCTTAGCATAGGACCCTGAACAAAGCCACATGACGATGGTGACGACTTGGACGTGACCACGACCATCACGGTGGGGGCGACATTGACCCACGACACCACTAGCATGGCGCCAACGAGGCGCCAACAACAGCGGCGACAGGACAACAACAGGCAACAACAACAGTGATGACCACGACACGACCATGATGACAACCACGACCACGACTACAGCCACAATAACAACAACAACAACGACCACAGCCACAAGTCGGCATCCACGACAACTACGACAACCACTGACCACCAGGCGGAACCTCAACTGATGTGATTGCGACGAGGCGACCTCGATGACCTCGACAACAGGAGGGCCAGATATCAACATACAGTGCCCTGCGGCAGCAGCTGGGCAGTGGCTCAACTCAATGTTGTCCACCGAAACTATTGCTCTTCACGTGCTGGAACACGATGGAGACAATCACCACTGCACCGGCGTCGACGTCGAAGACGATCACCACCGCGCCAGCGTCCACGACAAAGACGATCACCACCACGCTGGTGTCGACAACAAAGACGGCTGGCGCCGACAATGAAAGTGGTCACAACAGCGCCGGCATTGACGACGAAGGCAATCAGCCTCGCACAACGGCAGCAGTGATGAAGGCGACCATGACAGCGCCAGCGTGGATGATGGCAGTGGTGACGAAGGCAGTGGCAGTGAGGGCGATGGTGACGAGATTATGTAGTTATATTATACTTTGTGTAGCCATACCCATAGTGTACCTGCACATAATACAAACCCTTGACAAGCCTGTCAACCACAGAGACCGCTGACCCGTACCCGTGGCCTGGGGAACCTGTACCCTTGAGGACAGGTACAGGTAGTCTTCGTAACCCAAGGGTTACCTAAGTCAGTCACTACTAGTAACATATCGTAATATAACTAGCATGACTAGAGCGTGAAGCAGAATGTCTAGAAACTCTAAAGACTTGCCTAGCAGTGAATTACGAACCTGGCACAACTAGAATGTTACAGGGATACGCTATTGTTACTAGCACAACTAGCCCTAGTCGTTCTAGTAACATCTATTTGTGATAGTCACCCTAGGTAACTCTAGTAGGATCATGTTTTGCTGATGCTATTGCAGTGACTGGCAGCGCACAAGGATGAGAAGGGTGTAGCGTCCATGATTCACGCAATATTCACGATTGACGCGAGGGATATTGACTATTAAATAATTATCTACTTATTTAATGTTGACTTCACTGGCGAGCCAAAGGGATTCCCTCGTCTGATGGTAGGTGATTGATTGCCCACTGGCAGTCGAGGAAGGCAATCGATTAGTACACGGTCCATCTCTATCACAGAATTGAAACACCAAGCGTTCTTGGAGTCAATGGATGCACCGTCCAAGTACCACATCCCCGGGCCCTTTTCCCCGTTAGCATTCTCCTTGGAGATTCGGGGTAAGTTCAACAGGTTTACATTGGGCCCGCTAGTAAAGAGTGCCACACTGTCACCCAATAATTAAGCACTTTAGAATATTTCTTAGAATTCTAGGTGCTTGTACGCGGACAATACAAACATGAATGGTATACTAGTCTCGTTACGACTGAGGGCACGGCTGATACTTAGATATGGATGCCTCGGTAGGTGGCAAGCAGGCGTCTGAAGCGTTGGACTTGGCCTGAAACGAGTCGCTGTCAGCGTCATTCTTTCCATTAAGAACAGACGGCACTCACCATGAGTGAATTGAGTCAAGCAGGAATCATCAGAGTAGTCCATGTAGTTGTGGATTGGGTCGGGGCCAGGCTGTGGGCAAGTGTCACGACCGGTGGGGCAACCGGATGCAGGGATGGCCTCCGCAGCTGTGTCCGAGACCAAATCACCGTCGCCCTTGCAACCACCCTGGAAGGTATGGTATAAACCGACCCAGTGGCCAACCTCATGTGTAGCGGTCTTCGATGATACTTATGTCAGCACTGTTGAGTTTCTATCAAAAATTATAATTTTACCTTCCCCCCGTTAAAAGGCGCCGTTTCGCCGCCGGGGACTGAAGAGTAAAGAATTACGATACCGTCGTCCTGAGGATTTGTGGTATAGTCGAAGGGGAAAGTAGCATAACCGAGGTGATCTGTGCTAGTGAACCTGCATGGACAAAGTTAGTCTTGCCCGTCCTGAGGTCCGATCAACACTTACCCAACGCTGTAAATATTGAGATCAGCGGAACCACCTTTATATAGTTCTCCCTTCATCTGGTCTTGTTGGGGCGAGTCGGGGGTGGCATTGTGGAACCAGTCAGCGTTCACGGTGCGATCAATTTCTACAAGTTCGAATGCGAGGCCAGTGCCAGCAAAATTTTCATTGAGCACATTCATCTGATCGAGGATGAGGTCAACCCTAGAGGCGATGAAGTGAGCAAGAGACGCTCTGAATATCGAACATCAATTGAACGAACGAGAGGTCTCCGCCTTCCGGCGTCCCATCCTCACTGATGACATGAAAGTACACCTGGATCTCTGCAGTTGCCCTCTCTGCCTGAGTCGGGGGGACATAGTTCGCCTTCAAATGTTCCTCCGCCGCAGCGATCCTCTCCTTAGTTATGGTGGTACTGCAGCGATTAACACTCGGGTTGGAACGCTCAGAGACTTTGGCAACGGATGCGAGAGCGACGGTGGCACCCAAGAAGATGGACAGAGCAGGAATGAACATGGTCAATTGAGATAGCTATCTCAAAGCAACAGAGGAGATGAGGCTTGCCGAAGTGCTGCGTGCACTCAAGAGGGTATTTATATAAAAGAAAAAAAAAGTAATAACACTTGGAGTAGTTAGCAGTCGCCACAACGCGACACACTAGTCGAGAGCATGAATTTAGCACGGATTTGCGATGATAGTTGCAGGGAAGACAACGATGGCTCACAATATAGTACAATACACATGGAAGCAATGTGGAGCGAACCTTTAGCGTATCTTTTAACAGAGGGATAGCACGCGGACTAGATGCCGTTATTGTCGATCAAGCTTTAGAAAGAGCGGCGACGATAGCACGAGAGTGTCACAGTTCAGCGCGTTTAGCGGCAAAAAAAGCAAAACTCATACAAGTGAAAACACTCAGAGTCGTCAGTGGTTGTCACCATATGGCAACATCAATTGAAAGCAAGGATTTAGCACCTATTTGTTGTGACAGCGACGGGGAAGACAACGATAGATTGCAGTATAGTGTCACAGTGCAATACGCATGGAAGCAGTGGGAAGCGAAACCTTTAGCGTGTCTTTTGTCAAAGGGATAGCGCATAAATTAAATGTCGTTACCGTCGGTCAAGCTTTAGAAAGAAGAGTAGCGAGTCGCTAGCGACGACGGCACATGAGTTTAGCGGCAAAAAAACAAAAACAAAGCGAGAGTCATGCAAGGGAAAATACCCAGAGTTGTTATTAATCGAGAGTACGTGTTTGCACTGACAACGGCAGGGATGACGACGATGGTTAACGCCCTTCACGCCGGTGACCAAGTTGGGCAGAGGGCTCAGTAGATGCCTATCTTTCTATAGCAGCATTTCCCAGTACAGATTTTGTATGGAGGGCCCGGAAAGGTCTCGGCTCGATTCCTATTACAGTGACTGGCGGCGCACGAGGCTGAGAAGGGTGCAGCATCCATATTCGCGATTGACGCGAGTGACACCGATTATCAAAGAATTATCTTATTTAATATTGATTTTACTGGCGAGTGAAAGTGATTCCAAGAGTGATTCCCTCTTTTGATAGTAGGGGGTTGATTGCCCCTGCTCGCTGGCAGTTAAGAAAGGCAATCAATTATAGTCCGTCTCGTGATAGAGAGAATTGAAACACCAAGCATTATCGAGGTCGGTGGATGCACCGTCCAAGCACCGTACCTCCTTTGCCCCATTGACATTCTCCTCGGAGATTCGAGGTATAAGTTCGACAGATTTGCACAGGACTCTCCAGTGGTTCGTGTTTCATTGTCATTCGAAAATGAAGCCATGGAATATTTCTTAGAATTCTGGGTATTTGTATGTAGACAATATAAATGCAAATTGTATACTAGTCCTGCTACAAATAACGGGCTCGGCCAATACTTAGTAACGGATGCCTCGGTAGGTGGCAAGCATGCCTCTCAAGCGGCGGGCTTGGCCTTAAGCGAGTCGCTGTCAGTGTTACTCTTGCCATCGAGAACAGATCACACTCACCAAAAGTGAACTGAGTCATGCAGGAATCATCGGAATAGTCCATGTAGTTGTGGATAGGGTCGGGGCCAGGCTGTTGGCAAGTGTTACGACCGGATTGGCAACCGAATGCAGGGCTGGCCTCCGCAGCTGTGTCGTCAACAAGATCACCAGGAATTTGACAGCCACCTTGGAAGGTATGGTATAGACCGGCCCAGTGGCCAACCTCGTGTGTAACAGTCTTTGGTGATAGTCATGTTAACACTGTTGAGTCTCTATCAAAACTTATAGTTTTACCTTGCCCTCGTTATAAGGCCCTGCTGTGCCGCCGGGGACTGAAGAGTAACGGAATACGACACCATCGTCCTTAGAATTTGGGTTATAGTTGAAAGGGAAAGTAGCATAACCGAGATGATCTGTGCTATTGAATCTGCGCAGGGACAGAGTTAGTCTTTCCCATAATTCTGAGGTCCGATCGGCACTCACCCGACGCTGTAAATATTGAGGTCAGCAAGACCACCGTTTCGAAGGGTATTCTTCATGGCAGTTTGCTGAGGCGAGTTGGGAGCAGCGTTGTTGAACCAGTCGGCATTCACAGTGCGGTCAATGTTCGCAAGTCGGAATGCGAGGCCAGTACTAGCAAAGTTATTGTTGAGCACAGTCATCTGTGCGAAGATGGCGCCATTCCTAGAGGCAATCGTGTGAGCAGGGTGCACTCTGAATATTGAATGACAATTGAACGAACGGGAGGTTTCCGCCTTGCGGCGTCCCATCCGCACTGATGACATGAAAGAACACATTGATTACCGCAGTTCCCCTCTCTGCAAGAGGCGAGGGGACATAGTTCGCCTTAAAATGTTCCTCCGCCTCAGCAATCCTCTCCTCCGTTATGGTGGTACTGCAGCGAGAAATACCGCTCGGGTTGGAACGCTCGGAGACTTTGGCAACGGATGCGAGAGCAACAGATACACCCAAGAAGATGGGAAGAGCAGAAGTGAACATGGTCAGTCGAGACAGCTAGTGCAAAAAAGCAGAGAAGATGAGGCTTGCTGAAATGGTACGTGTACTCAGGGAGGTATTTCATACAAAAAAAGTGATAATACTTGGAGTGGTTAGCAGTCGTCACCATCATCACCACGTGACACACTATTTGAGAGTATGAGTTTAGCACGCACTTGCGATGATAGTTGCGGGGAAGACAGTGATGGTTTGTAATATAGTGACATAGTACAATACGCCTGGAAGCAGTGTGGAACGAACCCTTTAGCGGGTTTGTTGACAAAGTAATACCACGTGCGCTAGATGTCGATCTTGTCGATCAAGCTTTAGAAAGAATTGAGCAGCGACGCGGCACGAGGGTGCCATGGTTTAGCACGTTTAACAGCGAAATAAGTAAAATTCGTACAATTAAAAACACTCAGAGTGGTTAGCAGTCGTCACCATATGATTAACTGAGAGTAAAAACTTAGCAAGGATTTGTCGTGACAGCAACAGGGAAGACAACGATAGTTCGCAGTATAGCGTCGTAGTGCAGTACGCATGGAAGCAGTGGGAAGTGAAACTCTTAGCGCGTCTTTTGGGATAGGGATAGTGCATTACAGTAGGTGTCGTCAAGCTTCAGAAAGAGTAGCGACGACGGCACAAGGTGTTTAGCGGCAAAGAATACAGTAACAAAAAAACAAGAGCGAGAGTCGTGTAAGGGAAAACACCCAGAGTAGTTAGCAGTCGTCATTAATCGAGAATTAAGACTTAGTACGCATTTGCAGTGACAGCGGCAGGGAAGACGACGATAGCTCGCAATGCCCTCCACGCCGGCACCAAATTTGCTGACCAATGCGCTTCAACTTCGGTAGATTAGAATGTGGCCTGCATTTTCACCTCTATGGCTAAATAAAGGGAGGCATATAACAGACGACCGAGATATCAACTGTGTGGCTGCCGAGCTCTGTAGCCCAATTTGTGACCTGCCGAAGTGTCGTGGGGGGGCATCAAGAATAGTACAATCGCATGCAAAATAGTGGAGAACGAATTTTATGGCGTGGATCTGGCTTGGCACCTAGTCAGAAAGATTCAGTAGCACGCGTAGTAAATGCTTCTAGTGTCGATCGAGCTTTAACAAGAGAAACGCCAACGGCACGGAGGGGTTGTGGCTCAGCGCTTGAACGCCCAATAATAGCAGCGCGACAACGAGACTCGCGGAAGCACTGGCAAGCGCGCCAACAATGAGACCACCCGGCGATTACCGCGAAGCTGATGCTGACCACGAACCCACAAATGACGGTTCTATCTTCCATTCATGTCAATTAGCCAAAAATGGGTCTCAGACAACGGACACCCAAGACTGCCGATGGGCTGCGCTTAGCTCGTATGATCGAGTTCTGGCCCTTTGAACCACCATATCCACGACCGCGGCCGATAAGCCCAGGTGCTGAACGGCACCACTTCATTCCTGTATCCCGAGGGTCCTAGGAGCTACACCAATTTGCTCGTCTACTGTACGTACGGCTCATCATTCGCCCTCTCGCTTGCCGGTTCCTCTTCTCGAAGTATGCCGTCCCTGGTCCCCCAATAAATGCGTATAGGGATAGATCCATGACAGCGTCAATGAAGCACGAAAAAAAAATTTGTGGTCATTGCGGCCGGCGCCTCGCTCAATCAAATGGTGTCCAGCTACTGCGTGATGTTCTCGCTCTTTTTCGACGCCCGCAGGGAAGAACTTTCATATTACTCGGGGGCTAGCGCTGCTGTCGCCATCATTCATTCATTCCTTCCTCGTCCCCTAATTGAGAGCGAAAGCCACCGACCAGAGATAAATGGGTAATCGGTGCCATCTGAATCCAAGGATAACCATACTGAGAACCAGGTTTCTTCCCACACACACATAGTGTCTGACTAACTTCCGCCTTCCGCCAGCCACTACTGGTAACTGCGCGCGGCCGGCGCACGCTCGACCACAGAGTCGGGAGAGATAAGTCTGTTCTGGGAACATTGCTTTTTTTTTTTGGCACAGTATGCACAAGTGAATGGCACTCACCTCACTCCCACTGCTGCTCCGATCCTCGGCGGAACCAACCGAGCCCCACCCCCATTTTCGCATCGTGGTTCTGCGAGCATGATTCCCCCGTGAGTACGAGAGGGAAAGCATACAAGTCCGTTCCAAGGCCCCGCGTTGCGCCGCGCCTCAGGCTGAGCTTCTCTTTCCCTTTTCGCTTCCTTGCCTCTCACAGGCGCACACGCGCGCGCTTGTTCTCTTTTTCCGGCGGGCTGAGCTCGATTGCTCGCATTGTGTCTGCCACATGCCGTTTTGTTTCTGGTGACCATTGTTGAAGCACGATGCGAGTCGCGTTCGGGTTCGTCACTTATCTCCACCCGATTTCTGTGAGTAAAAATTTTAAACTTTGTCCCTCATTTTGGATCGCCGCATGACGCCCATTTGTTCTCGATTCGCCGAGAGATGTCTATTTGTTGTCTTCGGTGTACGTTAAGGTTTGCCTCGTGTTGTTCCCAGTGACGTCCTCCCAGGGAAGTTCAGGCCCTAAAGGGCACACGAGGCAGATAGCGAAGCCACTTACACGTTCATATCGGTGGGAATATCAGCAGACACCACTCAGCCAGAGCGACGAACGTTTGTCATCTTGGTAACTGACGAATACACATTCGTAATTCGGCGACTATGCTGGCTACACTGTTACATACATTGATGAGAGTTTGTCTGGCACGAATAGATAGAGGTAAGTATCGTAAAACAACATCATCCGGGTAACGTAGGATCATTAGATGCAATCAGCACAGGGGAGTAGGCAGACCGGAGACTCCTGGCCGTGCGATACGGACGGTGCCTGCGGCACTACGTGTGGGAGGTGCGCCCAAGCTGCTGTTTGGAAGTTACTGTCCGAGGGGGCGGCGCGGGGAAGTCGGCGGGGATTGATAAGATGAAATGAGAAGTCTCCAAACTTTGCATGGCGTGGTAAGACAGAGTCGACACGCGACTAGTTGGTATCGAAGCTTGAGCAAGAATGTTTTTAGCGCAAACACGCGCGCTGCGGTCCCTGACGCGTGACGAAACGGGGGGATACTCGGTCATCTCAACGCGAATCTTAATATTTGTGTAATGTCCTCCCGCGATTGTCGACGGAACGACCATGCTGGTCAACATAACGGTGATTGTTCCCGAAACCAAAGAAACTGAGGATGCGCTCTCCAATAGTTGGGGAGTGATGGGGGGGATAAGTGATGCTTGGGGGTTGGCGGTGAGAGCCGTGCTAAAATTTAAGAAAGAAATGAGCTAACCGTTCATTTCTGGACAGGGAGAAGCGTACATGGTGGCTTGGTCGGCGGTGCCTGTGAGAAGTAGTGCTGTGGGATCGGCGTTGGTGACCATGGGGGTGGTGGTGTGAGTGTGAACGACGATGGGAGTGGCCGTGACTATGGCCATGAGCATGACGGGAACGACTGCGACTGCGACTCCTCCCGGATATTGAAGGTGCAACGTAGTAGGTTTGGCTGCTATTGTAACTAGGATTGTCGTAGTAGTTTGGTGCGAGAGTGTTGTATCCTGAGTAAGGGGTGGCCGGATACGGGTACGTTGTTGCAGCCATCTGAGTTGGCTGGGCGAGGGAGTAAGAGCGTGAACGATGACGCGAGGGGGTGGATGGGACGTAGAACGACATGACGGGGGAATGAAGACGGCTTGGAGTTGGGAGTTGGAATTGGTGAATGGAGTGGGCGACTTTATATCGCGTTCACATTAGATCGGATCTCACCTATCCCCCGCCACCCTCTCGGCTCGGTGCCCTCATCCTTTTTTTTTGGTCACAACCGCGGGGCTGTGTCCACTGTCCACCCCGACTCAGGCGCGAAGATGCGCCCGTTGTCTCGCATCGCCCCGGCATACATGGCCCTGGTCCAGCCCGCCTGCGCGTGTCCCGCCCATTCCCCCAGACGATTCGTCACGTTGCATGGAGTGCCACTCCATGCATTGCTCCTTCAATTTGCAACGCCAGCCACGCTTGTAAACAATCCAACCCACATCGTACCCTTCTCGCTCCGACACCCTCCCCCTCCCCCTTTGGGTCATATTTATCCCTTTCAAGGATCCACGACGATATAATGGCGAAGGATTGCGTGCTATGCGGCGCATTCGACCAGCGCGAAAACCTATTGTGATCGGCGCGTGTTCAGATTTGGTGCGAGTATCGCCTCTACCATTTGGTCTTTGGTTCCAGTACCCGGCTTCCAGCGTTTTTCCATACCGGCGGCGCCGGATCACAAGCCTTGTTTCGTTTCCAGTGGTACAAAGAATCCACCCGACGACCCACTTGTGCGTGTTGTAGTGGTGCAGCCGCTCACCTGCGCCACTCTCTTAGCTCGATAACGATAACCACATGATACTAGGATCGCAGTGGGGAAGTGTCTCCACTGGAGGGCGATCCCGCGCCTTGGCTGTCATATGGAGTCAAGCCAATTCGACAGAGGCGGTCCCAACGTTTCGGTTGGCTGTACTAAACTGCGTCAGTGACTCCGCGAACAAGTCATCTGTGCACTGGTATCCACTATCACATGACCAACGGTGTGAGAGACCATGCAATCCTGAACGTCCTATAGTATCACACTACATACCACGATACACCGCTTCTGTGCACCCTACAGTTGTCAGGTCTCAAATGGGGGTACCTCTTACTCCATCTCTGCAAAATCTCCCTCGTCGAGATCACGAGGCTATGGTGAGCGACAGTCACGTGATTATGGCGGAGCGCAGCCAGTCGCAGCAGTCGCGGAGTTCGGGACCGTAAGTATGCGAGTGTCACCAGGGAATGATGGAGGGAGCGGAGCCCAATGAGAACATGTCGAAATGGGCGTCACGACGACGAATGCGTTAAGTGGCGTAGTTCGGCATGCGGTCATAAGAATGCAAAGGAAGACAAAGGTATAGTCAGCCTCATGTCCCGTTCTATGAAGGAAAGAGACGCAATCCAACGCCTGTCTTTGCGTGGGGGATGGTACCATAGTCGCGGGAAAACAGGCGCAGCACGCGTGGCACCCACCTCTTTCGGTTCTTCATCCTCTCCGTATTGCATCGTGTAGTCGATATGGCTGAGCACATTCTCAATGGAATCAGGGTTGGTCAGATCGAGCGGAAGGAACGTCACAAGCGGGTGGTCCTCAATCTATCCGTCACGTCATGTGAAAACACGTCAGAGAGTTACTTCATTTTGCAAGTGGGAAAAATAAAGTAGATATGAATGTGGACCAGAGTTGCCGTTAAGCACCAGAATAGACTTCGGTGCCAGTTCAAAAAAATAACATGGGAAGAGATATGAAGATCATGATTGCCATTATGGGCGCTTTCTCTTCTGCGAGAATTTCGAGAGAGAAGGCAACAGATGGCGCAACAAAGTAACGAGGTCTAGCACGACCTGTTGTTTCTCGCAGATCCGCGCTCCGGCTCGTGATAAAGGACCCATGTGGGAAGGTCGATTCCGTGTGTATTAAGTGGCAACGCGACTCACCAGCTGCACAAGAGCCTGATTGAGCGCGTGGAAGCGCGGATTGACACTGTTCTCTTCATCCCCGTTTCCGTGAGGTGCAGCCAATAAAAGAGGGTCTGGATCCAAGTACCTGTCGGACAACGCGTGCAAGGGTGAACAAGAGAGAAAACAGATACAGTTAAGTATGTGACGAATGTGAACATGCACCGGCCAAGGTGCGGATATGAAAGAAGAGAAGAACGTCACTGAAGGCACGAGTTCCGATAGTTCGGGTAACATTATACCACGCGAGAATGACAAAGGGAGAAATTTACCGTGCAATGTTCCGACGTGTACGAAGGCCATTGCGACCGCCGGCGGCAGGCTCCTCGGGATTGGGGAGGACGAGATCCATTTTTGACATTACGTTAATCCAGGGGACCTCAAGGTTAACCATGGCCGACATGGCTGATAAGACGCCACTACGAGTCGTAAGCCGGTGTTATCGGTACAAAGAGACTAGAAAGGCGGAATTGACGGAGTTAGGGTGAAGGGCACAAAACTAGAAACTCTTGCACTGCACGGGTGCGTGGAAATGAACGTGTTGTTGCTCATGGCAAAGATAACGTGGGTACAGTGTGACGTCGCCCTCGACTTTGACGGCATATGAAGTAAACATATACAAAACGCTGTGCAAGCAATCCGAAAAGAAGCCCGATGACACACCTGAAGAACTTGTATTTATCTTCCATGAATTGCGATTCAAGAAGATAGACCGCAGATGTACGCATACCCAGCCGTTGGAGGTTCTTCACGAGAGCGGGGAGGAACGGATGGTGTGTATAGAGCTCTATCTGGCCTGCAGGAAGACATGTGGAGTATCGGTCAGCGCCGCCGCCGGTCTAGGCTTGCTGCAGCGTGGTGTGCCGCATCGGTGAACACGGAGAGATGAGGACGCCAGACATACCCGGACAATCGATGATAAGGTAGTCGTCTTCGTATTCGCCGACTTCCTCCTCGAGCCAGTCCATGTTCTGCAAGAGGTATCTATGTGTCCGTAGAAACCCGGGGTTATCACTTAGGACGCGGAGGAAAAAGTACTCACGTACTCGAAGCAGTAGACGAGTCCGCCGTTCGGTCCGTAACCAAGCTCGCTCATAACGTCCTCGACCGAAACGAGGTCTTTGATATCTATGGTTGGCGCATACTCGAAGCTATCGGGCGCCGCGGCAGGATCGAGGTTGACGAGATGACCGGTACGCCTAGAAGCGTGGAGGTGTGTCATAAGCGAGGCGCAGAAGGTAGACTTGCCAGCGCCTGCTGGCCCTGTAACGAGAACAGCGTAGCGCATTGCAACTGGAGGGAACTGCAATATGGCTTCAACTGTGATGACTGGAGAGCGTCTCCTCTATTCGATCTCCGACAGATCAAGCTCAAGAGACGCCCGGAATATCGACCACTTTGTCACCGTCCTACGATCATGTCCAAACCACCACTCTTTCCTCAGAAAACGGCCTCTGGTATCGCAATCGATCCCCGGACCTTAGATCGTGTCATTCCGGAATCACGACGTGCAGATGGATCGTACGCCACGTGCTCTATCTACACCTAGGACGCATTGGTTGATCATCCACGTCCCCCCCCTCCCCCCAAATCTCACCAGCGTGCGCAAAGAGCGTAAAATTCGCCCCGGGTTCACACCTCAGGAGGACGTCGCACGATTTCGTAGTGTTCGTCAACAGGCAGTAGATGCCCGTGCCCTGCCAAAGGGCCATATTCCTGGCTGGTCTCCTCCTGGTGCGCCCACACCGGAAAAGAAAGAAGCACAGAGTAAGAGTGCGAAGAAGAACGAGAAGCGCAAGGAAAAACGGAAGGAGAAGCGTCAGGAGACCGTGCGAGAGAGCTGGGAGAGTGAAGACGATGAGGACGTCATTGCGACACCCACCAGCAAAGAGGCCGAGCCTGTGCCTGCGCAAGCTGTTGATAGCACCCCATCGGCTCCTGGACAGCATACTCAGAACGATCCTCACAAGAAAGCTGGACATACTGCATCAAATATTGCATCGACTGAGTCAGAGGTGGACGCAGTCGCGGACAAGTTGGACAAGCTTTCTGTATAGATATGTGTCATCTGATAGAATATATTACGAGTGCGTCTATAGGTGGAGGTGTACGATACATTAAGGTGTTATCATGTCATGTTATCTTCTGATCCGGGATATGTGCTCCGTGGTGCTCATGCTGTTCCTGTCTATTCTGATAACTTGACGCCGCATCCGCGTAACATCTATCACCCGCTGTTACGAAGGGGCACGTAAAGATTCATGCAAAAGACTCGGTCTTCTCTAAATCTTCCACATGGACAGGGGTGCCATGTTGTGAACTCGATGCTGGCGCTGAGGGTGGTGCCCCGAATTGAGGGCGAAGTTCCATCCCGATTACGATCACAACGAGGAACGCAGTAAGGGTGGCTACGGAGATTCGATTACCCGGGCGGTCAACAAAGGGCGCGAAAATCAACCTACCTACTGACTTGCGCATATTGTCCCATTTCACCTCCTCCACATCAGATCGCAGGTCGTACAAAGTGACCAGAGATTTGTTGAGTAGGGCCTGCGTGTTTTCACATACAGTACGTAAATTTGCACGGCAGGCCCAGGCCAATTATATAACGCACCTCAATCTCGAGGTCGACCTTCTTGCTTGCGTCTTTCTCTTCGCTCCTCCGACTTTCGACATCCATTTGGATCCTGTAACCACCGACCGTGTGAGTGGCGAGTATAGGTCTAAGATAAGCCTTAGACGCACTCATGTTTCAAGCCGTCGATACCCTCCTTTAATCTCGCACTGAGAACATCAACGTCGCGTCTTAAAGAGGCCGACTGTGCGCGTATCGTTGCCGTCTCAGTACGCGTGCGCGTAGTCGCCTCCGCGCGCATCTCGGATAGCGCCGCGCGGAAGAGGTATGCTTGCTGTCAACAGAGTCAAAAATCGGCACTCGATGCAGCACAGCTCCCCACTCACGTTGTCGAGATCTTTATACGTGAGGCCATCTCGTTTAACTTTGCCGATGCGATCGACGAGCAACGCGCGTGTTGCACGCATGAGGCTGCGCGCAGTAGGAGTCGGGAATGTTTTCTCGAGCACGCTAAAAAAAGCATGGGTGTCAAAGGGTGGGTTCTGGTAAGTAGAAGTACGTGGGGGCGCCTTGCCGGCAGAGGGCTCAATCACGGCAGGAGGGCTGATTGGAGAAGGAGAGACGGATTCATGATCGTTGGAGTTCGGTAATAAGGAGATGGAGCGAGACTCTTTAGGATCTGCGGATGAGGCTGCCGAAGGTGGGTCTATAACCTCGGTAGTAGAGTGCGAGTGTTCATTTCTGAGATAGGTATACGACGGTTGCTTTCCCCAAGGACGGGGGCAACGAAGTCGCATGAGGTTTCGCGCAAGCATGTTGGTGTTGCTCTGTGCCTGCCCGGTCCGGACTCTTCATGACGATCACCACGATCACACACGATCGAACCAAATGTACCAGTATGTCCCACTGATTGAACGAGATAACCTTCCACTGGTCCGTCATATGCAGCCTCGGCCCCAGACCCAGCAGAACGCATTTATTCCCACCGTATCGTGGGGATCACACGAGGAGCTACATATTTGTCCCAGTCTTGGTCAACCTTCCAACTCTTCGCACGCTGTCATCTCCATCCTCTTGGTCTTTCTAAGTCTTACTGGTATCTTGGCCTCGCTCTGTAGTTTTAGTTGTAGGAGCAGTCTGTTTCCAAGTGGCAGAGACTCGTCAATGTTACGAGGACTTCTTGGAGCCAGTGCAGTATATCGGCCTGAGTCCGTCAGTTGTGTGTCCTAAACCTAGAAGGGGAAGTAAGGAAGCCACAGGGGATGATCCACCACCAATTCCCCGCAGTGCAACACGAGCAATCCACGTTTTCAAAATACAGCTACTTTCGTGTGATGAAATTCCTGATAAGCATATTCACAATTGCGACCGAAAGAACTTCTGACAGAACCCGTCTATGCAAGGAATCCATCCTTCATCATGTATGTCACTCGCACGACATGAGGGAATACGCTCCACCGCAATCAAGGTTGCAATCAGTGAAAGTGTACGTGTACCATGCGGGAAACAAATGGTCGATCGAGAGTATCCTATGCCCTGGAATACACATCAATCCGAACTCAATTCTTTACGAAAACCAACGTCGGTGGACGTCTGAGATGGGCCCGATATCCTGTACCACTTTGGCTTGAAACTCCACACGTCAGATGGAGGTCACGTTGGGTCCGAAGGCGGATCATGACCTTATACAGAACTTGTCGTTCGGGGCGATTCCGTCGTCGGTGCTGATGCGCTTTCCTGTTTGATTCTAACAGCAGTAGCACTGGCGCTGTTTCCGCGGAATCTTTTTCTCATGTCAAGCTTGGAAGATTGCGAAACGTCAGAGAAGTAAGACAAAACGATTTGCGAAGAGACATTACCATGCCACGCTTACACTCGAATGTCGCGAGACGCAGAGACCGGCACTCTTCGGGAAGCTCGTCGGTGTGATTTTTTATGCATTCGGATGGTAGTCTTCCCTTTTTCATGACACAGTCAGAGTGTAAAACGCAGTCTTTGAGAGCGGCCAGGAGAGGTTCACAGTAGTTGGACATGACG
This sequence comes from Lactarius indigo, assembly GCA_025766275.1. Classification (NCBI taxonomy): domain Eukaryota; kingdom Fungi; phylum Basidiomycota; class Agaricomycetes; order Russulales; family Russulaceae; genus Lactarius; species Lactarius indigo. Next base: position 31,144 of record JAFKAC010000119.1, on the reverse strand, counting down.
CCTGGCAGTTGGGCCAGACATCGGGCCGGTTTATTTGGGACATTCGGTTCGGGAACGGCCGGAGTTGAGAAAAAAGGCTTGGCACGAACGCTTTGTTCTTGGCACTGAACCTATCCTCATGCTGTTGCTACCGTTGCTACTCTCTCGAAGGCTTTATCGGAACTAGTGACTTCTGGCGCACATGCCAAGCACATGCTCTTGTTCTGCCAAGATCACATGGGGTCCCGCCCCCCCACTTCTTCGTGGTTCTTCGTGTCCTTTTCTGTGTCTCTGTATTCCGAACCGTCGTTGCCTTCTCTGCTACTGCTGCTGAAACGCGTATGGCCTTGGAGCACTCTGCGTGCTCGCACTCAATGCACCACATGGTGACCACTAATAACCACTCCAAGTGTTTTCTGTTGCTTGAGACCTGCTTTTTCGTATAAAACCCCTTCGTGAGCATACTCAGCTCTCCAGCAAGCATCATCTGCTATTTGCTACCTCCCAAGTCTCATCCCGTCAATCGCCTCTTCGATTAACCATGCGTTTCTCTGCTCTTGTTGCTTTCATTGGCGCGTCCGTCGCTATCGCGTCCCCCGTCGCCCTCAACTCGACGGTCACTCCTCGCCGCTGCGGTACTACCATCTCTCCGGAGAAGCTCATCGCCGCAGAGAAGCATTTTGAGGCGAACAAGCCTGCCCAGGCTCTGGTAGACAGCGCTGCCGCCGCGACAGTTCAGGTGTACATGCACGTCATCAGTGAAGACACCACGGCCGCAGGTGGAAACCTCGCGTTCGTTTTCATTGTCATTTGTTTCGAGTCCACCCTGCTCAGTTTTTTTTTTTTTGCCCTCTAACAGTGATTCCACGATCGCTGCCCAGATCAGTGCCCTCAATTCTGGCTATTCTGGCTCCGGCCTTTCGTTCGTACTCGCTGGCACCACCCGCACCGTGAACTCGGACTGGTTCAACAACGTTGACGATACCTCGGTTGAGCAAGACCAGATGAAATCTGCGCTTCGTGTGGGTAGCGCCTCTACCCTCAACCTCTACAGTGTCGGGTAAGCACCAGTCAAACTAGTACGGAGTGACGTGCAAGGCTGATTTTGCTGTTGGGCAGGTTCACCAACTCGGGACTTCTTGGGTATTCTACTTTCCCCTCCGACTACGCGTCCGACCCAGTGGACGACGGCGTCGTATTCCTGTTCTCTTCCGTCCCCGGCGGCTCAACCACCGACTACAATGAAGGCAAGGTAGGAGCATTATGCCATTCTAACCGAGTGATACTGAGATGATTGCGGTGAAGACTGTTACTCATGAAGTCGGCCACTGGGTTGGCCTTTACCACACGTTCGAGGGTGGTTGCTCCGGATCGGGTGATTTCGTCTCGGACACGCCTGCTGAGGCGAGTCCTGCGTCCGGCTGCCCCACTGGTCGTGACACTTGTTCGACTGCTGGCGTTGACCCCATCCACAACTTCATGGACTACTCGATCGATTCGTGCATGACTCAGTTCACTGCCGGTGAGTACACTCACTCCACTCTTCATGGCAAGGACGGTATTAATGATGGGGACTCGTTAAAGGCCAAATCAGTCGGTTTAAGTCTCAACTTTCTACCTACCGAGGCATCGTTGTCTGAGGTGTGTGCTGGGATTGGTATAGTAGCAGGACCATACACTACTCGCTTGTATTATTTCGTCCGAAACCTCAAAAATCGAAGGAATGATCGAGCTACACGGCACTTGATGAATAAGTACTGAAATGGCAGGGTACAGTATCGATTTGGAAACCGCTGTAAGAAACCTAAAAGGCCTAAATTTTTGACGCAGCGGGCTTTTCCGTTTAGAACAGCAATTCCTTGATTGATTCCTTGTTTTTTTTTTTAGTCAGCAGACTTGATATCGTTTTGGAAAGCACCATATTTAAATATTCCAGATTCTCCAGGATCCTTCTTGCTAGCACATATATCGGGAGGCACTCAACCAACAGGCGCAGCATTACAAACACATTGTCGGCATTGGTGCTCTCACTGAGTTTTTTTCCCTGAGGTCACGGATGTCAATAACATGCGCTCGCGGAGACGTGTCCTTGGGGTCCAGAGTGTGTGGTGCTTGGGGTGATGACACTTCCCGAAAGCCTTCAGTAACCGCAAGCGAGACCAGAACGGGCACGGGGGGTTTAGGAGTCGAAGACGCACCGAAGGGACCCTTGCTCTTTCCTTGATGCTGTTATTACCCTTTTTCGAGGAGATGGGCGTGTGTGATCAGCAAGCAGTGCAACCTCTGGATCCAAAAAAAAAAAAAAAGGAAGAACTCATGGGCAAGGGTTCCGTGCGACTGTTGGGCATAGGGCCCTTTAACCCGCTACTGAAACCACGTTAACCTGCCATTCCAAAAACTATTCGCCATGTGCAGTGTAACTCGATCATTTCTTCGATTTTTCGGTGGTTGTGCGAAATAGTGCGAGTGATTAGTAGTAGTATATTTCTGCTATACCAACCCCAGCCTACACCTCAGACAACGATGCCACGGTAGGTGGAAAGTTGAGACTTAAACCGACTGATTTGGCCTTTAACGAGTCCCCATCATTAATACCGTCCTTGCCATGAAGAGTGGAGTGAGTGTACTCACCGGCAGTGAACTGAGTCATGCACGAATCGATCGAGTAGTCCATGAAGTTGTGGATAGGGTCAACACCAGCAGTCGAACAAGTGTCGCGACCAGTGGGGCAGCCGGACGCAGGGCTCGCCTCAGCAGGCGTGTCCGAGACGAAATCACCCGACCCGGAGCAACCACCCTGGAACGTGTGGTAAAGACCAACCCAGTGGCCAACCTCATGAGTCACAGTCTTTCGCTGCGTCTCAGTATCATTCAGTTTGAATGGCATCGTGCGCTCTCACCTTGCCTTGATTGTAGTCTTGGGTTGAACCGCCGGGGACAGAAGAGAACAGGAATACGACGCCGTCGTCGACAGGATCGGACGAGTAGTCGGACGGGAACGTAGCATAACCAAGAAGTCCCGACCCGGTGAACCTGCACAGCAAGCAAAATCAGCCTTGCACACCATCCTGCAGCTTGTCCGGTGCTTACCCGACACTGTAGAGATTGAGGGTAGAAGCACCACCCACACGAAGCGCAGACTTCATCTGGTCTTGCTGGACAGAGGTGTCGTCGACGTTGTTGAACCAGTCGGCGTTCACCGTGCGGGTCGTGCCGGCGAGCGAGAACGAGAGGCCGGAACCAGAATAGCCAGAGTTGAGGGCACTGATCTGGGCGGCAATAGCAGAATCCCTGATAACGAGGAGAACGATTGAGCAGGGTGCACCCCAAACAACAAATGAGAATTTAAACGAACGGGAGATTTCCACCTGCGGCCGTGGTGTCTTTACTGATGACGTGCATGTACACCGGGATTGTCGCGGCAGCAGCGCTCTCCACCAGAGCCTGGGCGGGCTTGTTCGCTTCGAAATGCTTCTCTGCGGCGATGAGCTTCTCCGGAGAGATGGTGGTACCGCAACGGCGAGGAGTGACCGTCGAGTTGAGGGCGACGGGGGAAGCGATAACGACGGACGCGCCAATGAAAGCAAGGAGAGCAGAGAAACGCATGGTTGATCGAAGAGGCGATTGGGGCGATGAGACTCGGGAGGTCCTGGGTAGCAAAAAGCAGACGAGGCTTGCTGGAGAGCTGAGTGTGCGCGCGAGGGGTTTTTATACGTAAAAAGCCGGTCTCAAGCAACAGGGAAAAACTTGAACATTCGGAGTGATTATCAGCAGTCACCATGTGGTGCATTGAGTGCGAGCACGCAGAGTGCTTCAAGGCCACACACGTTTCAGTAGCAGCGGAAGACAAAGATGGTTCGCAATATAGACACAGAGAAAAGTACAAGAAGAAACTACGAAAGAGGTAGGAAGCAGTGCTCCGGGCGATCTTGGCAGGACGAGAGCATGTGCACCAGGAGTCACCAGTTCCGATAATTTTTTCAAGAGAGCAGAAAGGCCACCACCATCAGCACGAGGATAGGTCCAGTGCCAAGAGCAGAGCATTTGTGCCAAGCCTTTATCTTCCCAACTCCGGTCATTCCCAGACCCAATGCCCCCAAAATGCTGGCCCGACGTCGGATTCGACTAGTGAGCGTCATGTCCAACACTGTGCCCACCTGGCTACTCTCGAAGACGGCGCCCCACACTCTAGCTGCGTCATGAAAAATGGGAAGATCGCTTCTGAATGCATAAAATCAACGAGCCCCCCGAAGAGTGCCGATCTTTGCGTCTCGGACATTCGAATGAAAGTGTGGTCTGGTAAGGTCTTCGTAAATGGTTTCGTGCCACTCCCCTGACGTTCCAAGCTTGGCATGAGAAAACGTTTCCGCGGAAACTGCGTCGGCGCGACTGCAGCTAGAATCAGGCAAGAAAGCGCATCAGCACCGACAACGGAACTACCAAGTTCTGTTTAAGATCATGACCCGCCTTCGGACCTTGGGCGTGGTCTCCATCTGACGTATTGGGCAGGTATGAGGGTTTCAAATGCAGTACAGGATATCGAGTTCATCTGGTCGCGGACTGGTTTGTAAAAAGGGATTGAGCTTGGACCGATGTGTGTTGGTACTACTAGGAGCATATAATACTCTCAACAGATCATCTGTTTCTTGCGAAGTACACGTACACTTTCACGGATTGCGACTCTGATTGCGGTGGAGTGTAGGCCTTTGTGTCGCGAGTGACATACACGATGAAGGACGGATTACCTGCATAGACGGGTTCCATCAAAAGTTCTTTCGACCACAATTGTGAATGTGCTTATCGTGCAGTGGCCCGGCGCCACTTCGTCACGCAAAGCCAACTACGAGCCAGCTGTACTGACAACGTCACCGTGGGTTGCTCTTACCGGTGACGGATTCACCGCACCTCTGTGGCTTCCCAACTCCTTCTAGGTTGTGATACGTAGCTGATCGATTTTGGATGGACTGATATATAGTAGCACTGGTCCCAAGAAGTACTCGTAGCAATCACCTTCCGTGCACCCTGGAAACAGATGGCTCCCGCAACTGAAACCACGCAAGCTTCTAGCAAGACTTGGTATGCATTACTTAAATATAGAGCTTTTCCGGCACAGAAAGATGGGACAGGGCTTGACATGGGCACTCAAGCTCAAGTCGTACGCCACTTTTGTAGCCACATTTGGGGGGTGTTCGGCTTACACAATCAAAACCTGACCACATCATTTGTCGTGATAACACCCAATCCTCGTTCTGGCGACACAACAGGACTTCTATTTTTAAAATGGTTGGGGGTGTTTTAAAATGGCACCGGACACCTTATATCTAGTTTTGTAGTAATTGGATGAGGGACAAGTGAGAAATCCGAAGTGTCCGAAGTGAGGTAGGGGCTATAAACCTTCCTTTTTGGGAGCACAACAACCGCTCGGCGCTCGGCGCTCAGGCCTCAGACTTGTCACGGTCAGCTTTATGAGGTGAGAGTCGCTTCACTTGACCTGGGGTCAGCCTGACTTGTACAAAACTGGTGACAAGTACTCAAGAATTCTTTTTGTCGTGACGAAGGGCGTTTGGCAGTTTTCTTCCGTGACCGCTAGACCTCTTCCATCCACTCCCACCCTGGCGAAAGAGGTCACACATGTCAAGCCCCCCCCTCTCTCTGCGTCGGAAAGGCTCCAGTAATATAAGTGAGTTTAAGCAACGTGCTTACATGCCGATGCGTACCAAGTCTTGCTGGTAGCCTTGGCAGTTTTAGTTGTAGGAGTTGTCTGTTTCCAAGGTGCACATAATCGTGAATGCTACCAGTACTTCTTGGGAGTCATATATATCAGTCTACCCAAGAATCCGTCGGCTGCGTATCACAAACCCGAAGACGTTGGGAAGCCACAGAGATGTGGAGAATCCGTTACCAGTGGGAGCAACCCAAGTTGTCAGTACAACTGGCTTCGCGTGACGAAGTGCACGATAAGCACATTCACAATTGTGACCGAAAGAATTTTTGACGGAACCCATCTATTCAGGTAATCCGTCCTTCATCATTCGTGTATATTACTCGCGCAACATTCATTAGGGCCTACACTCCACCGCAATAAAGGTCGCAATCCGTGAAAGTGTACGTGTACCATGCAAGAAATAAATGGTGAAATGAAAGTACTCTGTGCTCCTAGTATCAATATGTCCAGGGCCAATACATTTCACAAACCAACGTCGGTGACCAGATGAGCTCAACATCCTGTACCGCAATTGAAACCTCGTACCTGCCCCATACGTCAAATGGAGGTCACACTCATGATCCGAAGGCGGATCACGACCTTATACAGGATTTGCCGTTCTAGGCCCTTTATCGGTGCTGATGCGCCTTCTTGCCTGATTCTAGTTGCAGTCGCACCGACGCAGTTTGCGCAGAAACGTTTTTTCATGACAGGCTTGGAAAATCGCGGAACGTCAGGGGAGTAGCACGAAACGATCTGCGAAGACCTCGCCATGCCACACTTTCATTAGAATGTCCGAGACAGTCCGAGACGCAAAGACCGGCACTCTCGGCGAAGCTCATCGATTTTGTTGGGCGGTCTTCCATTTTTCGTGACGCAGCCAGTAAGTCGCAGTCTTGAGAGTGGCCAGGTGGGCACAGTGTTGGACATGATACCCACTAGTCGAGTCCGACGTCGGGCCAGCGTTTTGGGGGCATGAGTCCGGGGATGACCGGAGTTGAGAAGGCAAAGGCTTGGCACACCGCTCTGCTCTTGGCACTGAACCTATCCTCGTGCTGCTGCTGATGTTGTTGCTCTCTCGAAAGCATTATCGGAACTGGTGACTCCTCACGCACATGCTCTCGACCTGCCAAGATCACCCCAAGCAACGCCACCACTTCTTTCGTGGTTCTTCGTGTTCTTTTCTCTGTGTCTGTATTGCGAGCCGCCGTTGTCTTCCGTGTTGCTGCTGCTGAAACGCGTGTGGCCTTGAAGCACTCTGCGTGCTCGCACTCAACGCACCACATGGTGACTGCTGATAACCACTCTGAGTGTTTTTTGTTGCATGAGACCTGCTTTTACGTATAAAAACCCCTCGCGAGCACACTCAGCTCTCCAGCAAGCCTCGTCTGCTTTTTGCTACCCAGGACCTCCCGAGTCTCATCGCCCCAATCGCCTCGATTAACCATGCGTTTCTCTGCTCTCCTTGCTTTCATTGGCGCGTCCGTCGTTATCGCTTCCCCCGTCGCCCTCAACTCGACGGTCACTCCTCGCCGTTGCGGTACCACCATCTCTCCGGAGAAGCTCATCGCCGCAGAGAAGCATTTCGAAGCGAACAAGCCCGCCCAGGCTCTGGTGGAGAGCGCTGCTGCCGCGACAATCCCGGTGTACATGCACGTCATCAGTAAAGACACCACGGCCGCAGGTGGAAATCTCCCGTTCGTTTAAATTCTCATTTGTTGTTTGGGGTGCACCCTGCTCAATCGTTTTCCTCGTTATCAGGGACTCTGCTATTGCTGCCCAGATCAGTGCCCTCAACTCTGGCTATTCTGGTTCCGGCCTCTCGTTCTCGCTCGCCGGCACGACCCGCACGGTGAACGCCGACTGGTTCAACAACGTCGACGACACCTCTGTCCAGCAAGACCAGATGAAGTCTGCGCTTCGTGTGGGTGGCGCTTCTACCCTCAATCTCTACAGTGTCGGGTAAGCACCGGCCAAGCTGCAGGATGGTGTGCAAGGCTGATTTTGCTTGCTATGCAGGTTCACCGGGTCGGGACTTCTTGGTTATGCTACGTTCCCGTCCGACTACTCGTCCGATCCTGTTGACGATGGCGTCGTATTCTTGTTCTCTTCTGTCCCCGGCGGTTCAACCCAAGACTACAATCAAGGCAAGGTGAGAGCGCACGATGCCATTCAAACTGAATGATACTGAGACGCAGCGAAAGACTGTGACTCATGAGGTTGGCCACTGGGTTGGTCTTTACCACACGTTCCAGGGTGGTTGCTCCGGGTCGGGTGATTTCGTCTCGGACACGCCTGCTGAGGCGAGCCCTGCGTCCGGCTGCCCCACTGGTCGTGACACTTGTTCGACTGCTGGCGTTGACCCTATCCACAACTTCATGGACTACTCGATCGATTCGTGCATGACTCAGTTCACTGCCGGTAAGTATTCTGTACACTCTTTGAGGCAAGGATAGTATTAATGGTGGCACTCGTTAAAGGCCAAATCAGTCGGTTTAAGTCTCAACTTTCCACCTACCGTGGAATCGTTGTCTGAGGTATGGGCCGGGGTTGTTTTTTGTAGCGGGACTGTACCACTCGCTTGTATTATCCTGCGTAACACATAAAAATCGAGAAATATTTGCGCTACATGGCACATGACTTTTGGCATGGCAGGACGAGATGCTTCCCTTAGTGTACTAAAGAGCTCCATACCCACCTGTCGAACCGAATCCATTCGCACCACGAAGAGTTGTCTCGAGGTCCTGAGATGAATGTTAGTGAGGCAAAGGGAATGGATGTGGTGTTTGGAGGACGCATACATCGACTTCGACAACACTTGGCGTCTCGATTCTCTCTATCACCAGCTGAGCTATGCGATCACCTTCTTCGACTAAGCAAGAGCAATTAGTCACTTGCCAAAGACGGTAATCACGTCCACTCACCAGTGAAGTCAGTATCAGCGTGATTGAACAGTAGGACGTAGAGGACGCCTCGATAATCGGCATCGACGACGCCAGCGCCCGTATCAATCATGAATTTGGACGCTATACAACTAGTAAGCTTCGCACGTCGCGGGTGTGAAAAAGTGGTTTACCAAGCCCACTCCTTGGCGCGACGCGTCCGTATGTGCCAGGCGGCACGGCGATGGAGAGTTGGGTATCTACGAGAGCCTTGCCACGCGCAGGGATGACTTTTTTCTCGGCGCTTTACCGCGAAGAATCAGTGACATAGAACTCGACACCTCGCAATGCGGTCCCACCTGTAAAGGTCGTAACCAGCCGAGAGGGCGGAGCCGCGTGTTGGCAGCTGCGCCTTTTCAGAAAGACGTTTGATGAGGAGGTTAGAAGTGGGGGTAGAATTCGTGCCCTCCGCATCGGGCGCGGGGGATACTTTCCGCTTCTTGGTCTCGGGGAGATCGGTGGTCATTGCAAACTCGCTGTACTGAATGAAATGGAACTGAAAGTGAAGCGCGTCGAGACGCACGCGCCAACAAATTGGCGGAGCTTCTAAGCGTGTCAACTCCGATCGGGAAGGCGGGCCGGAGATCTTAACTCACCGCACTGACCAGTCCACTCAAAGACATGTCTACTCCTGCGGCCGCCCGTGCCCTAATGAGGGCCACACCCACGATTGTACGGTTACAAAATCGTGGCTTAATATCCGTCTCTGGCTCTCAAGCGGCCGAATTTCTCAATGGACTGCTCTCAACTGCTGTGACTGCCCAATCCTTTGGTTCTTTCTACTCGTCCTTTCTTCACGCCCAGGTGGGGTCCTTTGGAATACTCTAGATTCAGGGACTGAAGCTGCTGTTGACATAGGGTCGTGTCTTGTATGATGCGTTCATTCACACAACGCGTGATGCCAAGTCACAGCCCACGTACTTGATCGAGTATGACGCAATAGTGCCTGCAGATGCACCCGCACTCCTTCCCATGCTCAAGCGCCATGTACTTCGTTCAAAGGTTCGTTTACGCGATGCTTCAGATGAGTACAACGTTTGGGCGGCGTGGGGGCATGGCAGTGAAGTCGGCGACTCGAGGCGATGGACGCGAGCACAGAGCGGCGCAATTGAACCGGAGTGGGACTCTTCGCCATGGGGATTAGAGGGCGAACCGTTAGTAGATCGAAGAGCGGAAGGAATGGGGACAAGGAGACTGGTGAGAACAGGAGATCGGCGTGAGCACTGCGCCACTTTCTGCGGAACGAAGACTGATGTGAGTAGCGCAAGAGTCTAATTCACATGACGAAGGTGTTCCAGATGACTATCTCTTGCATCGGGTCCTACGTGGCGTTCCTGAGGGTATAGTCGATATACCCCCGATGCAGGCTTTCCCCATGGAATCGAACCTAGACGTCATGGGGGCATGTGAGTTTTTGCTGGCGCTCTATTGAGAGTGTTATTAATGTGATTGATGTGATGACTCGCAGTAGACTTCCGAAAGGGCTGTTACGTAGGGCAAGAGCTCACAGTTCGGACATATCACACAGGCGTCGTTCGCAAGCGCATACTCCCCGTGCTTCTCCATTCACCAACATCTACATCACACGGTCTCGACAACAACCAACCTTACTCACGCTTCACGTCAGGAATGAACATCCGGGCCTCGCTCACGCACGCTCCAGGAGAGGGGCGCGTTGCGCGTCCTAGGGGAACGGGGAAATTGCTAAGCACACTTCGGGGGGTTGGCCTAGCGCTTCTTAGGTTGGAGCATGTGGAGGGGCTTGAGAAGGGTGATCTCAAGTTCGAGTTGGTGGACGAGGAAGCTGTCGCGTTTGGCAACAACACACGACCATCTTTCGTAACACCATGGTGGCCAGATTGGTGGCCAAAGCAAGTGAAAGGAATATAGAGCTACTATGCTGTGTCTCACTAGTGGCATTTGGTCTACCGTACAGTGTCGCTACTCAAAGCTACCGACATCCTTAACTTGTGTTTGTTGGGTCGACCGGTAGTTCCACGATGACAGTGGCGAAGGTGTAGTCACCATCGTGACTCACAGATACATGCATTCGACCGAGTCTGAGTGAAAGTTGGCCATCCTCTGGGTGATACAACAGGTCGGGCTTGGGACTTCCAGCGGGTCTTTGCAATGTAAAATCGTGCCAGGTTGGTTTTACGACTGGATATACTGCCTTGTACACAGCCTCCTTTACTGCCCACCTGCTATTGTTCAAAAGGCTGCACGCGGGTCGTCGAAGGAGGTGGGGCATACCTGACACCGAGAAAGCGAATTCTCCTCCCGCGATCTTCTTTCGGAAGGGCGAGATAGTCACGCAGTTCTGTGGGACTGAGAATGCGCCTTGCCAACCGATTGTCGCAGAGATGGCGTGTGAGGCGGAGTAAGTTAAGGACGTCGACGCCAATGCCCAAGATGGTCATCACTCGAAGAGAAAAGGCGCGTGATGCAAATCCATCGCTTCTGCGCGTTCACGTCGTCAACATGGCCGTCAAAACATCTGTAGAGTATATTTCAGCTTCTGCTAATAGGTTCAATCGCACTGCAGCGGCCTCGAACTCCTCTCTCGTCGCGTTCGGCTCGGGAAAGTTCGTAGCGCTTTGGGATGCGCAGGCCGGTTCTCCTTCTTCGGTCACTGCCGGCGTCAACTGATGAGATCGACAGTCACCCAATGACCACGGTGTCTTCGCAACCCTGTCAGGACACGACGGGCTTGTAACGTGTATCGAGTTTGTCGACGATAGCAGGTTCTTGTCTGCAGACGACACTGGCCATGTGAGGCTCTGGCGATATTCCACCTCCGGTGTACGAGTCTCTCATACGTGTCTCGTATCAAGTGCTCAACATTTACACCATGCTGCTCATATAGTGGGCTTCATCCATGAGAGTTCAGGCACATACAAAAGCCATTTCTGTTCTGTGTGTCAACACGGAGGCGGGGTGCCTGGTGACTGGTAGCTCTGATTCCCTTATGAAAGTCTGGAGATTCGGAGAGCAGGGTGTGCACCATCACTCGGTCTTGGCTGAACTCTTCGCGAACAAAACCTGTAGATGACTTACAAGAGATCGAGACTATAACCCTGAAGGGAAGATACCCATTATCCATTGGGCTGGCGAAACTCCCGCAAAGTAGTGGTGAGAAATGTGGCCTTAGCTCGTGGTTGTTTTGACTACCCTTCCACACCACACAGCTTTGATTCTCGCGGTCGGGACCACAGAAAGACAGATTCAGATCTTCACTCGATCGGAAGGCGATGTGCGCTCCAACTCGTTCACCATTCTCTATCGGATCTGACAGTCGCTAGTTCGTCCCATCGGCGGCAATACCTGGTCATGAAGACTGGGTCCGCTCCATCTCCTTTCGCCCCCCTACCTCGCCGTCAGAACCCTTGATCCTCGCATCTGGTTCGCAGGACGCCAATATCCGCCTGTGGAACATCGAGGCTATCAGCCGACCAACACCCGCAGATAGTGAGTCAGGGGCGTTGAGCGATGAGCTACTGGATGCTTTCGAAGCATCCCTTGGTGGGGCTGATGATAGTGAAGAAGGCGGGCGGCAAATCTCCCTGAAAAAGCACGTGCTGAACGTGAAGACCGCGGGAGAGAGGTAAGCGTATTCAATGACTGCGTAGCCCCCGATGGTATTCAGTGCTCCCCAGCACGCGGCAGTTCTCCATCACGTTCGATGCCTTGCTTGTCGGACACGAAGCTGGGGTCACATCTCTTGTTTGGAGCCCCTCAAGTACAGAATACTCAAGGGACACTCTGCTTTCGACGTCCACCGACTCCTCTCTCATCCTCTGGTCGCCTGTATCTGTCCCATCTGGTCAGAACAGCAGTTCGTCTTCCCTCTGGATCAACCAGCAGCGCTTTGGTGATGTCGGAGGACAACGTCTCGGCGGGTTCGTCGGCGGTGTGTGGATAACAGGTGGCTCTGAAGCACTGGCATGGGGTTGGTCCGGCGGGTGGCGCCGGTGGCGGTGTACACAAATGAGTGGAGCGGCTACGGGTGATGGGGTCTGGACGGAAGTTGGCGCAATTATGGGGCACGCCGGTCCAGTGAAGGGCATAGCATGGAGCCCTGACGGTGAATACCTCATATCCGCTGGGTGCGTTTTCCTACATTCGTAGTTCCAAAACCCATAGCTTCAATTCAAAAACACACAGGCTTGATCAAACCACTCGCATACACGCGCCCTTGCCTGTAACGAGTGGCGAAGCAGAGCCAATACTGTCGTGGCACGAAGTGGGCCGACCACAAGTCCACGGCTATGACCTCGTTGGCGTTGTCTCCCTCGACCCTTTGCGACTTGTCAGCGTTGCAGACGAAAAAGTTGCGCGCGTTTTCAAGGCGCCGCAGGGCTTTGTCAAGACGATACGAGGACTAGGTGCGATTGATATAATAGCTGACGAGGTGTGTGATCCAAGTCTATTGGCAACTAACTCTCTCGAACATGGTACTCGATATAGGAGAGCCTCCCTGTGTGGGCGACCGTTCCACCGCTCGGGTTGTCCAACAAAGCAACGGGAGACGGTTAGTACTAACGCCGAAACCAGACGCACACTGCAATTTTCTCACCTCAGATCTTCCAGCTCCCCCGGTCTCCGTCTCTATCTCGCATCGCCCATTCGAAGCAGAGCTCGCTTCCATGACGCTTTGGCCGGAGATAGAGAAGGTCTTTGGCCATGGCTATGAGGTCTGGACTCCTTTCTACGACGTGGGCTCGATATTGATCGCGCGAGCGTCTTCGTAGTCTATAACCATCGGGGTCTCTTCGTCTCGCCAGCTGATCGCGACTGCATGCAAGGCCGCAAGTGCAAAGCACGCCGCAGTCCGAATTTACGACACGGAGAATTTCCGGCCCTTCGGACGGCCTCTTGAGGGCCACGCCCTCACCGTGACGCGCGTCGCTTTCAGTCCGGACGACCAGCTCGTCCTGACCGTCTCCCGCGATAGGACCTGGCGTCTGTTCCATAGGGAGGAGTCAGGTGAGTATTTTTTCCCCATCGGTTCGCCCGTGGCGTTACGTGCCCAGGATACGTGCCCGTCGCGATGGACAAGTCACACACCCGGATAATTTGGGATGGCGCTTGGGCGCCTGATGGCAACGTCTTTGCGACTGCGTCGAGGGATAAAACGGTTGAGCGATCTTCGTGACGCGTAATTTCGTGTGAACTTGAACTATGGGTATAGGTGAAGATATGGCAATGCCTGGATGGTGACTTCACCAAATGGACAGCCATAGCGGATCTGAAATTACCTAGTGCTGCCACTGCCGTTGCGTTCGCGCCCTCAATCGAGTCGGACGAGTTCGTGATAACATTGTACGCTCTTCGCACATACTAATGTGCCCACTAGACGAATGCTGGCCGTGGGGCTTGAGACCGGAGAAATCCTACTTTTCACGTCCATCGATGCTGTGAACTGGCAGATGTCGCTGGAGATCAAAGCCGGGTATGCATTCTCTGCACAACACAATTCAACATGATTCATAGGGTGATATTTCTAGGTTGGCTCATATAGATCACATTCACCAGCTAGCCTGGCGACCAGGAAGGAGACTCGAGGACCACAGACAAATCGCAAGTTGTGGGGAAGATGGTACATTGAAGATATTCGTAGTCCGCGGTGGCACGAATTAAGGAATCGAGATCTGCATGTAATGAAAGGGAAAAAGGAAGTGAGGGAGGAGAAAAGATCAAATTATACATTGGGATGCCAGACAGGATAATTCCGAGACCATATAGGAGGAAAGTAATGAAACAGTTTTCGAGTAGATGGGTGCAAAGGGTATAGGACAATACGCAATGCGATTTGATATAACAGTAGCAAAGTCGGGGTCATCAGTAATCCAAGAGGATAGATGTGCATTTAGGGATACAGGAACAGCCGGAAATATCGAGAAGGAAAGTCGATTCGAGTTCAAACGATGTGGCGCAAGCTCATGGGAACTTCGGGCTAGAGTGAGATTTAGTAAGAATACTCTGAGAACGGATGGTGTGTGAAACTTACGCATTTGATCCTACAAAGACAGAGGGTCAGGTATGGGTGTACATGAAGTATAAGTTGCAGCTCACTTATAGAAGCACTCTATGGACCGGAGCATCTCAACGTCTCCACCAGTAGCAGTAACAAAGTTGACAACGACACCAGCACGGGAATGGCTCGGTGCAATAGCAGGGGCAACGCTATCAAAAAGACGCGTGAGATCAAGAGTAAGAGGTAGTGTCGTGCACTGTACCGATGCGCATACTCTTCGACAGCCTTTGGCAGATCTGAAAGGACGGTCGTGAGAACATTGTGAGAAAAATAATGATTATCTCGTGGAACTCGCCATAGTTGATAATGAGCGGGACATGGGGGACTTCAGGATTCTTGACTTGGACGTCATACACCACGAGAACCTTTGTCGTCGACTGCCTCATCAATCCAGTAGGCAGGTTTCTAAACCGGTTCAGGGAAGCTAGCTTGGTCGCAGCATTCATATCGCCATGCTGTGGAAAGTCAATACGTATATATGTAAGTCATCACGGATTCACTTGCCAGAGAAATAGCCTCGAGACCACGGCTAGCTAGTTTATACACAACGGAGTCTAGTGCGGTCATTCCCCCGACGTGAACGATGGCTTGCGCGGCTTCAACGTCTTCGAAGAGATCACCGAGGGCATCCAGCTTCCACTCCCGAGCTTGTTGAGTCTCGGCGTTGGACAGACCCCGACCCGAGCCAATAATTCCTAATCCGTCACCCGACAACGAGCCCTGCGCCTCGGAACGCCCACCAGCGGTGAATGCGAGATACAGGTAAAACTGTCGCAGGCCGCGTGCGCCCTGACTAGTGTCAGCATGTGTCACGTTGCCGTCCCGTCGAACTAGTACGCGGACAGGCTCGCGCAGTTGTATCGCAGTAGCCAGATTGAGGACATCCTGGGGAACAGTATTAGAAAAGAGCGCAGTCTGTCGTTCGATCTGCTGAGGTAAACCAGGTGCGGACATGTCACCAGGGGTGGGTGACGATCCGACAGCCGAGTACCTGCGCCCAAGGGACTGGAATGATGAATTGGCGTCACTAGACGATAATGACGTCTGAGAAGCATTGCCAGAAGGATTGCTAAGTGGTCGGCTCCGTGGAGGTGGAAGGCATTTGACGATATTAAATATGAAGTCTTGCAAATTACGCGCAATAAGTTGGTCCACTTCATCAAGAACCAGGAACCGAACCTGGGAGCCGACAAGCCCGCCAGGGGCAGTGAAAAGGGCATGGAGCTTCTGAGGAGTACCACAGATGACGTGAGGCATGTTTTGTTGCAAAAGGCGCAGCTCCTGGGCAAGGTCGCTAGTGGAGAAAGCAGAGCCAACACCAAGAGCAGACCGCATCCCAATTGGACCGCCGATATCGCGTATCATGCGTTGGGCCTGTGTAGCTTGATCGACAGTAGTGGAGATCATAACTACGATGGGTCCGATGTTCGGAGGACGACCAGTCGAGTTGATAAGGGCCACATGAATTGCAGGGATCACATACGCGGCGATACGCTCTTGTGTTGGGGGCGCTTGCGCAATAATATCGGCACCTTTGAGCAAAAATGGTAAGGCACGTTGTTGAATCTTATTTGGTGGTCCCACGCTATGCGGAGCTGAAATCAGCACGAACACGTCAATATAGGCCATCAGATTACGAACCCAAATTTCGTCAAGGAATTGAGTAGTTCTGGTGCTAGGGACAATTGGTCCCACTTTGAGAGCGCTGGTCCAGTCGAATCACGAGAGGGCGGACCTCCCAGAACGTCGACCTGTTGCCCAGTTAACGTGTGCAGCAGAAGAGTGCCTGGTGACCTACCCCAGCAGAGTCCCTCCGCACAAGCCCAGAGACAGACCGACGTTTGTTGTCACGCAGCAGCGCGTCCGTACCACGAAGGGCCGATAGGTTGTCTGGGGGTCTCACGGGGAGATCCAGACTACCGGCAGACCAGGTTCGCATGGGTGGATTGGGCGTGCGAGATCCCCGTATTTCTGGACGGTTGGGTAATCCATGACTGAGTACGTTTCCCGATAGTGCTAACGGTGTTAAGAGCTGGTTCGGGGGAATGTCCTGAGACGGTGTGGTGTGGTTGCTCCCAAGTGTCGGTCCTACACTCTGTATATGCTGTTGTGTCTGCAACGCGAGTAGCTGCCCAACGGAAGAAGTGAGGGTATTTAGCCGTTGCGAAATTTGAATGATATCATCCGATGATTGCTGATTAGGAGCGATGTTACCAGAAACTGAGAGTCTTGCGATACCTGGAGGTGGCAAGCCAGCTAGACTGGATGACGAACCCGCCGGGGCAAACGGGTCCTTGAATTCCGGCTGAGAGTTAAAACCCATCGA
Source organism: Lactarius indigo (assembly GCA_025766275.1). Taxonomy (NCBI): domain Eukaryota; kingdom Fungi; phylum Basidiomycota; class Agaricomycetes; order Russulales; family Russulaceae; genus Lactarius; species Lactarius indigo. The sequence goes on along the minus strand of JAFKAC010000119.1, from coordinate 14,156 downwards.
CCGTTCCAGCAGGAGGTCCACTTTGCGGTGAACGTCATTGAGATTGCGGTGGATTTCTCGAGTAGAGATCTCACATCTCACAAGTCGCTCAAGGACGTCATTGATTATCGGGGAGGACCTAAGTTGAACCTCGAAGCTGGGTGAGTAGTCAATGTTAGAGGTAAATTGGCCGCCGGAACTCAAAGAGGATACAGGTGATGACGATGCGACGACCGCATTATTAGCAAAAGGCGAACGAGAGCGGTTCTGTATGCCAATCGACGGAGTTGCCGACTGGCGCAATGTCGGAGGCCCAGACATGTGTAGTGAGGAACCGTTTTCCGAGACGCTATGGTATGTTGTCTCCTCTGTAGCCGAGGCTGCATCGAGGCTGCTGGAAATACTTGGTTCCCGAGCGACCGCGGAATCGAAAGACGGATAGGGTCTGGTGGAATCCAATGTTCGAATGATTGACGAACGACGGATCCAGTCGGTGTCGGATGGAGATTTATCGAACCGGGGTCCAGCATCGTGAACATTGTCCAAGCCTTCGCTAGAAGGGCTGGGCGAGGATTTGACGGAGGGACGATCCGAGGGGGAAAGAGAGACTGATGACATGAAGGCCCGATCCTGCTCATGCACACCGGAAAGAGAAAACCCTATGCTAAGTCTGTCCTCCTCATCGCTGGTCCGACTTCCACCAGGGAAAAATGGCATCGAGGCAGGGTTTAATGCTGCACTTTTGGCCATGATGGTTCAGAGGCGGAGTGTGGGGCTAGGGAACGTGTCCTGTGCGGCCAGAATAGTGAGCTGGGCCGTATGCATAAATAGGAAAGTTCCAGCTACCTATGAGGGTAGCCAGAGAGACAGTATTAGAACACTCCCATGTGCTACGGTAGGACTGCAACGTTGGGAGACAGCGGTCAGCTCGGTTGAGCTGGGGGTCGCTTGCAGTCTCGTAAGCCGTCGCGGCGTTGATGGCGGCCAACACGGAAACCACTTCGGGACTACACCGGCCAACAGCCACAGCGGTGACCATTTTTATAATCCAAGAGCACACCATATATATCATATCAAATGAAAGTACAGGCACATATTTCAATTCAGAAATAAATGGTTCAGACATCTACTCGCTTTCATGGGAACACGTGTGTGCCACCAGTACACAACTTATCCACAGCGTGGTGTACCGTGTTCCTGAAAACACCCGTCAGTCTGTATCCAAGTGGCACCAGAAGCCACCGACGAACCCCATATTAGTCAGGTCGACGTCAAAGAGTTTAAAGGGCTTCTGGCGCATGCCCCGGCGTGCTTCTGGCATGTCGAGAAAGCTAGGAGAGGCCTGCAATAACTATTGAGCGACGGCAACCTCATGATCCGCCCAAACGCACAATTATCTTGCGGTCGAGTACGGTGCGGCCATTCATAGCCAAAGCTCTTGTCGCTGCTTCTACGCTGTCGAATAGGATCGTCGCATAGACAGTGTGGTTACGAGTTCTCCCGGGCACTGCCCCAGCACCAAAGCCGCAGCGGATATCAATCTTCGTGATTTTGCCGCTCGACCCGAACAGCTTTTCGAGTTCCGCGTTTGTGACATCAGAACTGAGCTGCTCGGGAATTTCGGTCAACGATCGAAAAAAATGGGTAGCAATACGAGCACTCACATTCCCCACGTATATGAATGTTAGCTGTGACCTCCTGGGAGTTACCGTCCGAGTGGGCCTCGCGTTTCCCAAAACACTATGGCGGGACAAGGTAGACGAGGACCGCTTTGGGGCCCTTCTCCTAGGACGAGTATGACGGCGCGGGCAAGTATCCATTGAGGAGGTTTTAGCAGAAAATCTCGCCATTACGATACACGGACTCGAAGGCTTTGGGGCAGAAAAGAATGAGCGAATACGACATGAGAACAAACTCAACGTGCTCACTTTAAACTGTGGGACAGATACATTGTCCCGGTTTCCAACGATTTGTGGTAGTAATTCACGACGCTGCAGACCGAAAGCGCTAAGTGGTCGTGGTTTAATAATACCGGCCCGGACAAAGCGCGACCGAGTCCGCCGCGTCCACAAACTCGCGTTTAGTTTAGCACTGGCATGTCGACCAACTCGTTTAGGGCTAAGGTGGTACCAGTGTACCGTGCCATCCTGCGGGAACTTTATCAGGCGGTCCGTACTTTTCGGCCTTGGCTTCGCCATTTTTACTCAGATGTTACACAGTCAATCGAACCTAGGTCTACACGAAGTCGGACGACTGCTTTGAAATTTCGTGCAATCCTCGAATCCAGCACCCCTAGCAACTTGGAGAGTATCTCCCAAAATGTCGTCACTTTCCTACGTTCGCAGCGTATGCACAAGGTCCGTTCTGTCCTGATCGTCCTGTCTCCTGCGCCCTGACCTGGACTCACTAAGACGCTCTTGGATCGTTACAATCCCCTTTTTGACTTGACGGCCGAGGAACGCATAGAGGCTACTGCTCACAGAGTTGGCCTCAACATGCCCATTACGCATCAGGGAGAGAAGACCGAATAGATTCGCTGCTTACATCTCCATTCTCGGGGGCCGGTACATGCCCAGTGTGCATCTCGCCTCACCTTCGTCCGCGTTCTTCGCAATGCGGCTCACGGCGTTTCAGGCTAGTGTACCCTACCTTCTTTGCAAGAATACAAGTATACTCGAAATAGGTTTATATATGCAACCTGTTTCTTTAATCAAGAGCAGCTACTTGGTGTGACCACCAGAAGGAGATGAACAGTTGTAATCGAAGTACAATCTCCGAGAGGGCCTATTCTCATTTTGTGGCAGTGATCAGACACGTCTCTTGTGGGCCAACTGCACGCGCGTCGCGCTACTTACTGTATCGCAGCATTTCATCATTACTGAGACTATTCGGATAACCATTTGATGAAGTGTGTCAGGCTGAGTAACCGACTTGTGAGTCTAACATCTCAGCTGTATTTTCGCCACCAATTGCTTGAGGGCGCCAGCAATTGCATCTGGTACCGTACGCCCGAGACGCCATCATGACACAGTGATTCTCGGATCACGATACCCGAGCTTGTCGTGCGTCCGCATTCGCAGAAGCACACATCGCAACCACATCGCCTTTGCGAGTCCAAAAAATGGGTGCTCTTCCATCCGCAGATATGGCGGCGTTCAAGGAACTGTTGTTGTCGTCAAAACATATCATCGCGGTTGCTGGTGCTGGTCTCTCCGCGGCTTCTGGTGGGTTCACATTCACTCCTCGCGTTGGGCTCAACACGCACCGTTTTTTTTTTGTCAGGTATCCCGACATTCAGAGGAGCCGGGGGTATGTGGCGCAAGTACGATGCAATGAGTCTGGCAACGTACATCGCATTCTTATCAGACCCTTCGCGGGTGTGGCAGTTCTACCACTACAGACGCGAGAAGTCAGAATCGTTGTCGTCATCGTCCTACCCCCGTTAATCTCCCGCCTCCAGAGCCCTCGCCGCCCAACCTAATGCAGCCCACATCGCTCTCGCCAAGTTTTCCATAGAATCTATCCGCAAGGAGATCGCGCCCGACGCGACCTTCACGCTCATCACGCAGAATGTAGACGGCCTGAGCACTCGCGCTTTGGAAGCAGTGCAAAGCGCTCTGCCTGAGTCATCACCGCCGTCTCAGCCACAAATTCTCGAAATGCACGGTAGGGTCATGGACGTGCATTGCACGTCTCAGACGTGTGGTCATCGCGTAACGGATCCTACGTCCCCGATCTGCTCGGCGCTGGGTGGTACTGAGGAGTTGGTCGAGAGCGGGGTTATTGAGCCTGTCGTGAACAAGGCCGATCTGCCGCGCTGTAGCCAATGTGGTGACCTGGCGCGGCCAGGTGTCGTGTGGTTTGGGGAGGAACCCCATCACATGCCGGTTATCGATAAACTGGTTAAGAGGGCTACTTTGTGCTTGGTAGTGGGGACGTCATCAACGGTGAGCCACGACCCGATGTGTAGTGTGGAACGCGCTCACAAGAAGATGGCAGGTGAACCCTGCAGCTTCTTATCAGAGAAAAGTGCGGAAACATGGAGGGAAGGTCGCTGTATTCAATCTGGAAAGGAGTCAGGGTGATTCAGACGTGGATTTCTTGTTTCTGGGACCATGCGAGGAAACAATTCCACAAGCCTTGGGCCTCTAAATTTACAAACGCAAAGGGAAGATTAACACTCTTGTAATGTTTAGTATGTAGCGTCTCTCTGAACACGATTTCTTTTTCAAATGTCTGCACACATTTGAGAGGGCTCGCACGGGCTTTAACGTTGATGGCATCTCGCCCTGCCGCAAAGAGGGTCATTTCGTTTATTATGGACTGTGCATGCGGAAATGATCTCAAGGAATGTACATGGAAGGGAACAGTCGGACATAGACAAGACCAGCTCTAGACGGGAAACGCCTAATGAAATTAGAAGCTGTACGAGATAAACTAGTAGGGACAGCAGGTTAGAAATATCAGACGGGGAGTTACAATAGCGCACTTTGTCATAGCTTCTCTTCTTCCTTCAGCCGTTGCTCGACATCCTCCCACGTATCCTGCAGCAATTCCAGGCCTGGTTTGTTCGTCTGCCACGTCCCATACATCGCGTCGAACACCTGTTCAACACGTGATTCTCGCTCCTCGTAGCCCGCTTCATAGATGCTCAACGCCGAGTTGAGGGTCTCGGGGAAACCAAACTTGGACAGCCGCTCGCGTTCCTTGACTTCCAAGCGAAGAGAGGGCCAGTCCTTTTTTCGGTGTCCGAATGCGCGCATCCCGGGGACCTCCAAGAATGCACGGTCGATGGACTCGTCCAGATTTTCGGGGGTGATGAATGATTTGGACTGGTGGTAGAGAGCGACGAGAGCGCGCAGTTTTTTGGGTGGAAGGGCGAAGCCGCCAGGTGGGGTTTGTGGGTTTGGCTTGGAAGATACGTGTCTCACCAATGGCGTTGCCCTGCGGGCTACTCTGCTGCACACATGTTGCATGATACAAGTCGTGTCGAGATGACTGCCGCGGTGGCAGCAAGTCCGCAATTACAGTCACGTGCACAAACGATTATCACTAAGTTACAGCGGTTTTCATAACGATAGATACCTTCCATTTTGGATACACAAGCGGACTGCCAAAACCCCCGAGCGGGGTTCATAATTAAGTCAACGGAAAATTATCCGGAAATTAGGTTATCTTGCAGAAGTGGGGTTATGGAATAGTTGTCAGCTTTTGCCGGCGTCGCAACCCCTCCATCACAACCAAGATGGCTTCTCTGATGCGACTTTCCTCTGCGTCTCCTCCTCCTCTTCTTCACTCGTCCATGGTTCGTCGTCACATCTCCAACGAACTCAAAGAGCAGGCCCTGTCGATGTCCCTTCAAGGACTGCGTGACTCGGAAGTCTTTGAATACACTGGGATCAGTGTCCCAACGCTCAAGAGGTGGCGCAGCCAGCACCGCAAGACAGGGAATTCGTGTCCCCCACCACCAATCGACAGAGGTCGTCCGCGCGTACTCACCGCTGTCCAGATTAAGGTACGTGCGCAATGTCTGGGACCTAGAGATCGTCTCATCCTCATAGTTTCTCCGCGACACCGTCGAGCGTCAGCCTGACATTGCACTCATGGAGCTGCAGACAGAGCTTCGGGAAGGCTGCGGCGTTGAGGTCTCACTTCCAACGATCATGCGTTCCCTCCAGAGGGAGGGATACACGATGAAAACAGTACGTCTCCATTTACCGGCTCTATCGTTCTCAACTAACATCGAATGATAGGTCACGCGCCCCGCTCTTGAGCGAAACGAACAAGACCGCGAGGAGTATATGGGCATCATCGCCGCCCATTTCCGACCGGACCAGCTCGTCTTCGCGGACGAGAGTCATTTCAATCGACTCACTTTGAGGAGGCCGTACGCGTGGTCAATCCGTGGCGAGCGTGCTCGCCGCTTCGAGTTTTTTCTCCGCGGTACCAAATATTCGATATTGCCTGCGCTCTCTCTCGATGGTGTTCTACACCTTGAGATCGTCGAGAATGCAATTACCGGTGAACACTTTCGACGCTTTATCCAAGGCCTCCTCCTCCACATGAACGAGTGGCCACTGCCCAACTCGGTCCTCGTCATCGACAACGCCTCGATCCACAAGGTGGACAGAATTCGCGAACTTGTTGAGGGACACGGCGCGCGTCTCATTTACCTTCCTGCCTATTCACCAGACCTCAACCCAATCGAACTGGCCTTTTCATCCATCAAGGCCTGGCTCCGCGCAAACCGTTCTCGCGTCAATGCAGACCTCGAATCCAATGACGGTAGTGTTTACAGCACGCTTTGGGAGGCCGTTCACTCTGTCACACCAGACAATGCGAAGGGTTGGTATGGCCATTGCGGGTACCAACTCACGGCTTAATTTTTTTTTTGTATCTACTATTTTATTGTACGCGTGCTGGCGGTTGCCCAGAATACTGGAGAATATCAAACATATTGAATTGGAAAAATTACAAAGCGTAAATGATGGCACAGGCGCGTCAAAAACCACGTGGGAAAAGCTACCGACCAAATATATATGCGTTGGGGGATACGAGTCCGTTGGGGTTTGGGGGCGTGGGACAGCTGACCAAGCTTCCTTACACCTCTTGCGACGTTGCTCTGTCTCTGTTTTCCTCACCCTCGTCCACCTCGCCTGATCTCACGCTCACCTCGTCCTCTTCGATCTCCTCCGGCGTTGTCCCCATTTCATCAAGCCACACTTGAACCACATCATCAATGGGTTGGCTGTCCTCTGAGTCGGACACTCCCATCTGTTGGGCAGAAGGTAAGTCGTTCGAAATTGTGTGATCATCGCTGACTGTTTCTTCTACAAATCCGAGAGGGACCAGAAGCCTATCACGGCAGAACTCTTGGAGGCGGCGAGCACTACCTTGTCTTAGCCACCCGAACGTCGCAAGGAGCTCGGCGGGAAGTGAGTATAAATCCACAACATCATCTATACCCATCTCCACTAATTCTTCGTGTAGACCGACATGCCGTGGGCCAACTGGATGATGGGTGTCCATGAGCTGTAGCACGTCCATCAGCGATGGCACGGTCAAGGTTCCCAGCGCATCAAGAAGGACGAGCAAAAGCGATGGGTGCACCACTTGCATAGGCACCGGCGCGACTGGCCCCTGCGCAGGCACAATGGGCCCTGGCATGGGCCCCGGTGTTGGCACAATGGGCCCTGGTACAGGTACGATCGGCTTTGGTGCGGGCACGATGGGCCCTGGTACGGGTACGATGGGCTCCGGTGCAGGTATGATGGGCCCTGGTAACGGCACGATGGGTCCTGGCACAGGTAGGGTGCTTGGAGCGGGTGACAAGGAACGCGAAGGTACGTATGTCGCCTGCACCTGTGGACTCCTTATTCCCGGTGTCGGCGTGATGTTGACGGACACATGCACTTCCAGTGGTGCATGTGTGACTCGAGGCTTCTTGGTTGGTGGGTGGTCGAACGTCTTCATGTTCGGCCGAGTAAATTTAGTCGCCTTCTTGAGCGACTGAAAGTCGGTGAGTCTTTTGTCGCCCTCACTCAGAGATATGTCGCTTACAATGTGCTTCGCCCACAGGCTGATTTCTGCGGGCGTCAACTCTTTGTGTCCCCCTCTTTCGTTCTCTCCTGACTGCTCGACCACACAATATGCTTTCTTTCCCGGCTTGGAGTGTGCCTCACATAGGAGGTGTTGTCGCAGCTCCAGGAGGTGGTCTAAGGTATCCGGAGTGGCTTCTGGGGGAATGTCGTCTTCGCAACGACGTTTCTCCTTCCCCCTCTTGGTGCCATGCACCTTCGACGTTAAAGACGGTTGCTGGAGGTATGCAAGGTCAGTTTATCAGTTGTGTTATAGTGACACGCGATTTCTGACCATATTTTTTATTTCCATCGACACTGCGCGTGTCCGCGCAGACCGCACCTTGCCCAGCAGCCGGGCGATCGCATCATTCCAGTCATACTCGGATGCAAGGTACGACATCGCGCCTGTGTCCCCGCTGATCCGGTACCCAACACGCACTTCACTGCGCGGCCTCTCAAAGTGCCGGTGCACTTCATCAAGGAGCTCATACCATTTCATGCTGGTGTGCGCATTGAAAGTATGCTTGATATTGTCGTCGATCACCTCGACGCGGAATTCCCAGACTTCGATGTGATCAGCAACTTCTTGGCATACTGGTAAGTGATACTCACCTCCATCGCTGATCTCTTTATTGGGGTAAGACTTTCCTAGCTGGGTAACTGCAGTCGACGACGGAGCAGCACTGTTGGCATTCATACCCCCACCATTCCCGCGCCCAAGAGCGGCCTCATCCTCTGGCCTGTTGGCACGTGTGTCGTGTGTGAGTGAACTTTCCTCACTAGTCGCGGTGTGCTGAGCAGCTGACCGATCCGTCAGGAAAGGTGCCAGTGGAGGAGCCATAGGATATTGCGCATAACCCCATGGCGGAAGCGGTGCAGCACTTATCCCTGCACCATAGGAATGGTGGTACGGGACTGGCGGGTATGCTGGTGGGTAGAACGTCGCACCGTAAGAATGTGCATATGTCAGTGGGGCGTTTGCAGCCAGACCAGCCAACATATGCTGACTATCAGTCGGAATAGGAAGGCCTGCCACTGAGGGCGGCAGATGCGGAGGCAGGTGAGGGACGTCAAGAGGTGGTGGTGACATCGGCGGCAGCAAGTCTGGAGCAGATGGCGGCGGCGATTCTGGAGCGGATGGCTGTGACAGGCGTAGGGTAACCTTGCGCACACGAGATTGTGGCTGTCCAGCAGACGAGCTATCTCGGGCACGCGCACTCTTGCGATGACGTCGAGTAGGAGACATGTCCAGGTATGTCTATGATCCTTTCTGTAAGATCCTTCTGGTATCAAAGTCGTCTTCTCTTATACTTCCCATTTCAGGGTTCGTTCTTCCGCGTTCACGTTGAACTTTTCCCCCCGTCGCTACCTACCGGTCCCCTGTTTCGACCCTCAAACACTACGGCTACAAGTCAATTCTATCTACGAAGGCAGCTGTTGACAACGAGCGTTGTGCCGGTAGCCCTTTTTCCAAAGGGCAGTTGAGTCGAGCTTCGTACCGTGCACATGAACCATTATGCCGATATTTGTCTTGACGATGAGACGTGTAACAGCTACATTTTATATGAATATTGATCCTATTTCGTCGGGCCCTTCCCCGCGTAGAATGGGGTGGTCCTCTCCTAGTGCCCGTAGCACTTCGACTTGAAAACAACTTCATGAAAACGATAAGTGTATTATATAAATTCATTTTTTAATTAATATAATTAGTGTTTGTGAGAAGATTACTCGGCATGGTTGCCGAAACACTCATTCAAACCCCGTTGTGTGTGAAAAATCGTTGTAAGGTATCTATCGTTATGAAAACCGCTGTATATTCATCACAACTATATTCGTTCGGACACATTTTGGATATGGTCATTTACTGAGGGACCTTCAAGCCACGCTGCTCAAATAGAACCGCCTCCTTCTTCTTTATCTCCGCGGTCTTTCTTGCCAGAGCGGGTGCCCTCCTCAACTCCCGTTGTCCGACTTGCTGTATGTGAACCTGAAAGCAAAAAAAAAACCGATTAGTACAGGAGAACCTTTTCATCACGAATAGAGACAAACCGCATCAGGCCCCTGTAAGGAAGGCGTAAGTACGAGCGTGATCGCAATAAGACCTAAGTAACTTACATCCGCGATACGGAGCGTTCGAAGGTTCGCAAAGACAAAAGCGAGGTCTTGATCTTGGCTCAGCCCCTCAGCACCAAATGCTTGTATGGTGCGGTCTACGACTTGTAAAGCCATGGACGGGACTATGAACTGGTGAACTCTATCAGAGCGCAGTCCAGCGCAGATGAGACAAGCCAACTTGCCTTCGCAATGGCGATCTCCTTCGTAGCGCCCTTTGCCTTGAGTTTGTCGATCTAGAACAACACTTTTCTCAACAAATTCGGTAAAAACCTAGTCTGAAGCTAGCTTGCCTGCAGCGCGGCGCTCAGGACGAGAAGACGTGCAGATTCGATTTCTGCGCGGGATTTCGCAATGTCCGCAACGACTGTGCCTATGGAAAGGATGAGAACCCAAAAAAGAAAACCATAAGAAAGGATCAAGAGTGGGGACCCACCATGTTCGTAAAGGAACTTTCCGAAAGTCTTACGAGACGGGTCTGTTACCCGCCGTATCATTGTGTCCAGTGCCACTTGGGCGGCACCAATCGACCTCATGCAGTGGTGTATCCGCCCAGGTCCGAGGCGTCCTTGGATGATCTAATCTTGAGAATGAGCAGGGTCTAGAATGTACTCCTGCGTGATACTGACCTCGAAGCCTCGACCCCATCCCAGAACCAAATTCTTTAAAGGCACGCGGACATTGTCGTAGATGACCTCCGAGTGACCTTCAGGTGCGTCATCAAACCCCATGACCATCATCTGGCGAACAACCTTGACGCCAGGAGTGTCGGCGGGAACAATCACAACGCTCTGTTGGAGGTGTGCATTGGAATTGTTCGGGTCACTCTTGCCGAGGACGAGGTGGACCTTTGTCCTGGGATCGCCTGCACCGCTGATGTACCTAGAGGAGGACAACTCAAGCGCCGGAAACCCGTGGCGTTTGTAGACGAACGAACCATTTGTGTCCATTGATCACAATTTCATCACCTTCTTGTCTAATAGAGGTGCGGATGTTCGTGGCATCGGAGGACGCGACTAACGTAACCCACATGAGCGGGTGATGATCCTTACACTGTAAACTCAAATATGAAACATACCAAACCTCTCGGTCATAGCAAACGCCGAACGGATTTCCCCATTCAGCAGAGGAGTCAGCCACTTCTTTTGTTGCTCGGCGTTGCCGTAGCGAGCCAGAACCTCTAAATAGTCGAATGAATGAGGCCCTAGAAAATGCTGGATGGAAAGTACAGAAATCCTGACCCATGTTTCCGGTGTCCGGTGCAGAGCAGTTCGTCACCTCCGAGCCCAGGTGCCCAGACCGTCCCATGATTTCGGCCATAACAGCGTACTATTTGACAAGTGAGTTGACAGGACGGTGGGCAGTGATGGGGGTCATACATACTTCAAGGTTGGTCAGGGGGACACCGTGCTTGGGATAATGCGCTTTGCTTAGGAAGAGATTCCAAAGGCCGAGCTTGCGAGCCTTCGCCTTGAGTTCTTCAATGATGGGAATGACGGTCTGCCACCGCGTCGCGTCATCAGGGAGCTGGGCCCTAGCCAGCCGCTCTGCAGGCCAGACTTCCTCCTTTCAGAAGTGTATGCCAAATGAGTTAGAGGGACAGAGCATCGGGGCACACGACGAACCTCAAAGAAAGCAATTAGCTTTGCTAGAGTCTCCTTAGCGTAAGGCGAGAATTTATCCTCCACCTATTGAGAGAAACTATCTGAGTCGGTATCACTCGAAAGGGGGACTCCTGCCCACCATAGCCCATGACGACGTCGAAGTGAGTTCTGCGACTGAGTGTGAGGCCATGGTTTAGGAAACACCGGACTACATTACCACCGGGATGATGCCGCGTGCAATAAATATACTGTCACCGGCTTTACTGGGGGCGAAATAGCCGGGATGATCAGACTAAGCGAAGAGTGTATTTACATATGTTATTAGCACAGTATCTGCTACAGTAATCCCAAAAGTAGCAAGAACAAGGAAGGCGACGAGTCGCAATACAACTTCATAGCGAAATACACTGAACAATTAACATGTCTAGTGGAACGAACGAAGCCTGTCCTATCGAAGCAGATTACATACTAATTAATACATCATGTCATAGCTAGTTGTGTTGAAGTGATTCATGGGAAACGTTTAGTTCGTTGAGAACAAAGAAACATAAAGGGGACCGGATACTTGTGAAAATTACAGGCCCGGTTGCTCCTTGGAGAGTTCAGACAGGGCGAACGGTATTTCGGGGTCGCATCGGAACGCCCCCGCGTCGAATCCTTGGCCAAGGGCATCTTGTTCACCACCCTCAGGGTCGAAATTCCGAAGGTAATCTAAGCCATGGAAGGGCAAACCCCCAGAAAGGAACGAGGAGCCAGCCGCGGGTGCGGTGGACGACCCGAAAAAGTCGGTGCCAATCGACGGGCTGCCATACGCAAGATATGAAGGGTCGACGGTCGGAGGTTGCTCATATGTGCCGCCTGGCACCATATTCTGCGACGAACCGGGGAACTGATCGCCTTCGTAACCCCACCGTTCGGCCCCCTGTTGAGTGCCAAAGGGGCCCTGCGAAGTTGGCGAGGAAAAGTCAAACTCATACCGAGCCGGTGATGGTATGCCGCCGACGGGAGAAACGGGCCCATTCCAGGACCCAAATGAGGGAGCGTTCACGATAGGAGGGCTACGTTCTAGTGATGGCTCAACGTGGGGAAGGGGTGGGGAGGGATAACTCTTTGCGGACGTCGGGGAACTATGTGGGCTTAAATTTGTGCGACCGAAGCCCAGCTGATATTGAAGACGGTAGGGATTAGATGAACCAGATTGAGTAGGAGGTTCTTCAGTTTCGTCGTGTCCACGTTTCCTCGACGCAGATCTCGCGCGTTGCGCTAAATTAGAAAGGTAAGTCAAAGTTTCAAAACAAACATATCGCCTGAGACTCACATTCAAATCGGAGCGTGGTAGAATTCTGGGTGGGCCTGGAAGTGCGCCCCGCATCCGGTGATAGGTTTCTTCGAAGATTAGATCTACTCTTCCCAAGCCTTGATGACGTTGTGAACGAGTGTCTCCTTCCTTTGTCCTGGGGAACGGATGGGGTTGCAAACGTGACGTTTGTTGGAGTGGGAGCGGTAGCGATGGAACTATTGGTGGTGGCACTCGTAGTCTGATTGGTTAGAACAGCCTCACGAGCCGTGGTCACGAGCTCGACGAGGAGCTCTTTGACCTTCCGAGCGCCAGGCCAAATCCCTTCCCACGATTCGAGGGCACCCAAGCAACCCTGCACCTCTTCCATAGCCGTGTTGGCAGCAACGGGGTCTGCAACGTGCATCGCGTACAGAAGGACGATGACAGCAGAACTAAAGAGTTGCTGTATGAAGAATGCGAGATGGTGTGAAGGAGGCACCACGTTCTTGATAAAAGGCGCCAGACGAATGCAGGTACGGGCAGACGAGACCGCTTTGGCACTTGATTGCGGAGCGGGTGGTTGCCCGCGCCTCACAGGGAGAAGGTTGCGGTGCAACGCAGTCAAGACAGAATAATAGTGGCTGCAGAGAGCAGCGCCCATGGATACTTGCTTCTCATTGATCATGGTGGACTTGAAAACCGGGGGCAAGCCGTCCAGCCATTTGGTGAGTTCCTTGTCCAAAGCATCGACAGTGACTTGCAGTTGTACGCGCTTCTCCGGGTCAACAGTTGTATCCGCCATGTCAACACCATAGACTGCGCGCATGACGCGACCGGCAATGTTATAAAGAGAAATGAGGGATATGAAACCAGTCATCAAAGAAGGGGTCTCGGTTGTCATCGGCGCCCCAGCAAAATAGTCCGGCAGGAAGTCATCGTCAAGGTCAATGGGAAGTTCGACGTCGCAGTCGACGTCCTCGGCGCCGATTGGGCGACCTAGGGCAAGTGCGAGCATGCGATCCAGTGTGTAGACACCCCACCATATCTTTCGGCGAGTTTCCTTTTCTATGGCAGAGATAATGAGGCGACGAGAAGAACGCTTCGGAGCCCGTAAGACCTCAGAAGCGACGAGTAGAAACAAAGGACGCACGTGTAAACCAAGATCTTGCGCAGCCCGTACTGCTTGACCGATCAGAAGCCATGCTTGAGGAAGACAATTGACGGAACAAAGGAACGAGGACATGAGAATGAAGCACTGCACATGGGCAACCTGCGTAGATGCGTGGCTTATGTAGTGGAGAATAAGTGCACTACGGATCCGCGATCAGTAACTTCACTACCCAGTCTGGATATAGCTTACCGTTCGTAGTAGACCATGCCCATCCCCCCGTCGTCTTCCTTGTCACCTTTTAGTCGGGGATCCTCGACGAGTTGGGCTGCACATGCGAATAATGCAAACACCATGGCAATGAACGCGGTCTGCGTGCGGGCCAAGTGCTGGTCGCCTTTGTGATCCATTAGATAAGTATATTGTCTCATAAATGTAGGTTTGTCGATGACGGGTAACAAAAAGTGAAACCGTGAGAAATATGCGTTGACCTA